>CAUYQU010009617.1:0-28189 GCA_963574635.1 Cheracebus regulus | reverse complement strand
CGTTTTCCATCAAGCCTTGTTCTGTTACTGATGAGGAACTAGCGTCCTCTGTCGAAGGAGAGACCTTTCAATTTTGAATGTTCTCAGTTTTTTTACGGTGGCTTCTTGGCATCTTTATGGTTTTATCCATCTGTCGTCTTTGTAATTGCCAACTTTCAAATTAGGTCTCTGAGTGGGCGTCCAGCTTGTTAATTCCCAGCTCCGGAATCCAAGCAATTTTCACTGTGCGACTCGCAACGCTAGCCAAAACAGCAGCGTTGAAATTCGTGGTGCTTTTCTGCCCGGGGGTCTCCGGTCTGGCTTCTCAGTCCCTTCTTCAATTAGCTGGATGGACTGCTCTGACCTCCCAGAGCGCCAAACATCATCCAAAAGGAGACTCAGTCCGGTTTACTCCGCACCAAGAGCCGCAGAGCCGAGGCGCCGGCAAAAAAGCCGCGCCAGCTGGAAGGGTCGCGCTGGCGACCTGTGGGGCTCCTCCGCTGGGAATGTCCTGGTCCGTGGGCAGCAAAAATTTATCGGTAAGTGTGGCGTCCACTGGCTCTCTGCGTTTTTACTGGGAGCTGCAATCCTGAGCTGCTAGTGATCGGCCATCTTGGATCTCTCTCCTAGCGACACATCTTAAACCTCCTCCAGGCTTCCCTCTATTTCAGAACCTGGTTCTAGTACCATTGTTTCTGGCTTGCTGATGAAATAGGCTCACTCAGTCCTTTGAAGGTGCACTTTGGAAAAGATCGGTCACTGCTGGCCTCTGCTGCCTGTCCCAGGCTCAGGCACCTGAATACAAAAGGAAAGAAAACACATTGGAAGCATCAGTTCTGTGTGTTCTTGGGTTCTAACAAGCCATTTGCTTCTCTCTTAACTGTTCATGTTGACTGAGCCATGAACACCGCGTTTCCTTAAGCAAAATCAACCTGAATATTAATGAAAAATCAACACAAAAAGGCACATCACAAAGAATTAGCTAGGGCATTACATCACAAAGTCATAGTATGGTCAGATCGTCTTGGAGTGGAGGGTAGTTAAAATAGCTAAGGAGGAGCCCTGGCAATGAAACCCCAGGTCACCTGTAACTGGAGGCTAGAGGAGGAGGGGTGTCTCGGCTAAACCACAGTGCAATGGGGTGCCGCCGAGACCACAGACTCCCAGTGGCACTTGTGTGTTCATGAACTAGGACAGAAATTGCTCCAAAATGATCTGGGCAGGCTGGCCCTCATCTAAACAGCAGACACAGAAAGGTGATAATAGTGTCCTTAGTACCATTCACCTGAGTTTCATCCATAATATTTTCAGTCTTGCTTTTTGCAGGCAAGCAGATTTCGCTAAAGAGTTTCTCCAGCTTTAGATGTTTAGGACATTTCCCAATTTAGTGATAACCTTCAGAATCTTTTGCTTCCATTACCCAGATATTACAAGTAAAATGTCGAACAGTAGAGATATAGAAGGAAGTCAGGCCTCAATTGCCTAGATTTCTATTTATACTTTCTGCTTGACCTTTCAGTACGAGACCCTGGTCTTAAACTCTTGGCCCCAACCTCACTTCTTCAACAAGCCTCAGTTGACCTCCTTAATGAGATCGGATTTTCTAGCGATGATGTTCTCATTGAACCAAGCATCCACTTTCTTAGCACTTACTTACATTCTATTACATTACTTTACATTTATATGGCTGATTACTTGATTGATGTCTCTTTCATGCACTTGACTCTAAGCTCCATGAGAGCAGGGGTCCTGTCTGCTTTTGCCTAACATTGCACGCCCACACTTAGCATAAGCCTGGCCCAGTGCAGATGTTGAATAAATGAAGAAGGGGGAAATCACTTATTGCTGATACTTAATGACCCCCCAAAGCTAAATATGTTGCTGAACAGAAATGGACGTGTGCTAAAGGAACTTAGGACGCATTCACTGTCCATCTGTATGCTGGTTAAAAAGGACTTTCTCACACATATCGGGGTCCTCTTAGGGAGAAAAACGAGAGCTATAGTACAAGAAGAGGGAAAGTAATACCTTGTTCCTCTTTCTTTCTAAAACCAGATTCCACTTAGGGCTTATGTCAGAAGGTAACAACTTAATCTCCTCCAAAAGTAGACTTTGGATTTTATTTAAATGATCAAAATTCAATTTTACATTTGTGGCATGAAATCAGTTGGCATACATGTTTTAAAATAAGGATAAAATAGTTTTGCTACTTCCTACTATATTTCTATTTCTTTACATGATCATGGTCTTTAAAAAATCACCTTACACATGAATTTGAATTGAAATAAAACTTCTTATCTGGTTTTGGGAAAAAAGCAAGATGTGAGCATGTCTATGTAATTATGTAAAACAACCTCAGAAAATGTAAAGTCAAATAGCTTGATTTTTTTAGAGTTTTCAAATTAAATAGATAAGCTTTGTGAGAGAGGGAAAAATTCACTGAGGAGTCTATTTTCCCCCTTCAAGTTAGTTAAATACTATTTTTTCTTTTTTTGTTTTTGTTTTTTGAGATGGAGTCTTGCTCTATCACCCAGGCTGGAGTGCAATGGCATGATCTCGGCTCACTGCAACCTCCGCCTCCCGGGTTCAAGCAATTCTCCTGCCTCAGTCTCCTGAGCAGCTGGGATTGCAGGCACTTGCCACCACGCCCAGCTAATTTTTGTATCTTTAGTAGAGACATAGTTTCACCATCTTGGCCAGGCTGGTTTTGAGTTCCTAATCTCAGATGATCCGCCTGCTTCACCTTCCCAAAGTGCTGGGATTACACAGTGAGCCACCGCGCCCAGCTAATTAAATACTGTTTTATAGATCTAATACTAAGATAACGGTCCATACAGAACAAATTGCTTTCAGGTCAGTACCCAACATACATGGAAGTCAGTTTTCACTGCACTGATAGAGGGAAATGGGAAAATGAGGTACCAAAGAACACAAAAAGCAATGGAGCATTAAAAAAAAAAATCCTTGTGTCAAGAAAATATCCATTTGTTTCCATATTATGCATTACAGAATTTTAGTTTTAATCTTGTCCTTTCAACTTAAAACAGTAACACCGAGCCTAAGCTATTCTCTGTGTTGCCAAAAACTCATCAAGTATTTTTAAAATGGTATCATAGAGGCCAGTCACAGTGGCTCACGCCTGTAATCCCAGCACTTTGGGAGGCTGAGGCAGGCAGATCATGAGGGCAAGAGATCGAGACCATCCCGGCCAAAATGGTGAAACCCTGTCTCTACTAAAAAATACAAAAATTAGCTGGGCGTGGTGGCTCACGCCTGTAGTCCCAGCTACTCAGGAGACTGAGGCAGGAGAATTGCTTTAACCTGGGAGGCGGAGGTTACAGTGAGCCGAGATCATGTCGCTGCACTCCAGCCTGGCTCCTGGCAACAGAGCAAGACTCTGTCTCAAAAAAAAAAAAAAAAAAAAAAAGATAACATAGAGTGGAGAAATAAAAGAAATGGCCCCTTTTCTGAAGGCGATTATATATTTCCATGAGTAACGTGTTACATTTGTTATTGGGAAAAAGGAAACTGACTTCTTACTATACAAAGAAAGCCCATTTTATTTTCAGAATATTTTTGTTTGAGAAAATTAATTTAATCTTCTCTCATTGGTGGGTGAAGAGGGACAAGGAAACAAACAAACAAAATATATATATGTATACATATGTATCTATTTCTCTTCATATTCGGTGTCTGGTGCAGTGACACATTGCAGTGTATTTGGAGGGCTACAGTGGATTATGGAACTTGAAAACCTCTGCTTCCTTCTGCTTAATGAAGTACTCGTGATGGAGTCAGGTAAAATTAAGGGATGATTCAGCATCTGACAGCAATAGTTTTATAGGTTTTGTTTGATGTAAGGAGTACAACGACAGTCTGGTATCATAATCTAGTTGCTGGAAATTAGCTTTAAACACTCTGGCAGCCATATCGAATGAGTCATGTCCAAAACTCTTCTAAATGGGCTCGAAAAGCCATGAGATAGATAGGCTGAGGAATTTTAGAAAATAAATCTCTCTCAGTAAGCAAGGTAGGACTTTGTATTATACTGAGCCTCATGATATGCTGGTGCCTGAAAGACAAGCTTCGTGTAACCACTCAAGGTTCCCTCTTCAGTGTGTTCTTCTGTGAGTATACACAGAATGAGAGTTTAATAAATCACAATCTGTTCATGCTGGTTCTAGTATTCTATTCGTCTCACATCTTAACATATGAGTTCTAAGATCATTGTGCTATCTCAAAACTATGCATTTTATTTCTAGTTTTTACTAGATTAAAAAAAATCTTGGCCCAGTGTGGTGGCTTATGCCTGTAATCCCAGCACTTTGAGAAGCCAAGGTGGGTGGCTCACCTGAGGTCAGAAATTCGAGACCAACCTGACCCACATGGTGAAACCCCATCTCTACTAAAAATACAAAAATTAGCCAGGCATGGTGCCGTGCATCTGTAATCCCAGCTGCTCAGGAGGCTGAGGCAGGAGAATTGCTTGAACCTGGGAGGTGGAGGTTGCAGTGAGCCAAGATCATGCCACTGCACTCCAGCCTGGACGACAGAGCAAGACTCCATCTCAAAAAAAAAAAAAAAGAAAACATCTTTATAATGTGATGGCTATTTGGATAGAGTTAGGACTTCTAGGACCCTTATAAACAGTGTTTGCTAAGCTGCATATGTGTTTAATCTGCCCTTTGAAATTAATGGCCCTAATTACATGACTGATGTACTTTACGGATTAAGTGAAATCACGTCAATCTAATGACCCTAGCTCATTCATACCTGGCATGTTCTGAGTAATGCAGTCACTTTCATTTTTATGTGAGTGTATATATTACATTATCACCACATCTTAGCCCATCAATCCCTAGTGTAGACTTAGGGAAATAAAAGGAAATATGGGCAGGTTCAGTGCTGATAAAGGAACTGAAATTAGGGTTTCTACAAATGTAATGATAGACTGATTCCTGTTTCAGAGTCAGATTGGCAAAAATAACTGAGGGAAGAAGATAGAATTAGCATCACAAAAGTAAAATTATGATATTTTCTTACCCTACACTGGCAACAACAGTTAAATTTGAGTTCTTTCCAATTCCCTAAAGGACCAGGCTTCCTCCTGGTTATAATATACATGGATATATTCCTAAGAAACTATATAATCTAAATTTGTACAAGACTAACTGTATCACAAATACATGAAGGAAGTAGTTCTCTTTCTCTCCTAAAAAATAGATAATGTGACACTCCTATGTCCCTTGTGTCTTGCAATTAGTTCTATAGTATGTCACAAGGAATTTGTTACTACTAATAGCTAAAGTATCAAGGTTTGTGAATTATTTACTTTAAAAAAATACTGAGTGTGTGAAAGATTTTCCCTACAATAAAATCACATTTATTAATTTCCATTTGACTATGCTTCCTTGAGTGGGACAGGAAAGGATGAAATTTCAGCCATTATATTGGGAATTGTCTTAATCCGTGCCCTAAGTTTGCCAAAGCTCAAGTGGTCAATTTGTTGGTGTGCTGTTTATAGTCATGGTGTGATAATCACGTGACTGTGATGTTTCACTAGCCCCACAACATTGTTTTCAGTTTTGTCAAGATCTAGGTCTGCTCATGGGGGTGTTGGGTATGTGCATGTCAGCACTCATGTGCATCGAGGTGGAAAAAGATACAGAAATAAATCCTGTTAAATAAATATGCACTTTTTAAGATTTTTAAACTCATAGAATTCTCTGATACCCAAGAGCTGGCCAACTGACCATGGAAATAAGTCTGTGCTTATGCCTATCGTAGCATTTGATCATTCTACAACTGTAATTGCTTGTTAACCTGTCTGTATCTCTTGAGTTCCTTAAGGATGACAACAGTGTCTTACATACAGAACACACCCAATACATATTTGTTCAGTTAATTTCAATAGATATTATTTTTTAAAAATCTATAAAATGAGAATTTATACGAAAGCCAAATAGAGAGTCATTAACTTTACAAATTCCTTGACAGAATGTGTGCTTAAAATTAGCTTAGAAGAGTCCACACACAAAATGGACTTTTTTAAAACTTAAAAACATTTTTTTTCTTTACTTATTTTATTTTATTATTTTGGAGATGGGGGTCTCACTATGTTGACCAGGCTGATCTCCAACTCCTAGCCTCAAGCAATCCTCCCATCTTGGCCTCCCAAAGTGCTGGAATTACAGGTACGAGCCACTGTGCCCAGCTGATTCTTTTTTTTAAAGACAAGCATATTTGTACTTACTCTTAAGGAATTTCTAACTCTTTACTAACATTAATTTAACTTAATTCAACCAATGTTGTTGAGTTTTTATTCTGTGCAAGATTTTATGCAAACATGATGAACTAGACATACTTCTTATTCTAAAATATTAGATGTGCAAATAAGTAATTGTAATATAGCATGAGAAGGGTAGTTATATATATGCACATATATTATATATTATATATACATACATATTTTATATAGATACATGTGTATCTGTAAAATATCTAGTTAGCATAAAGCAGGGAAGATCAAGCCTACTAAGACAAGTTCTGGAAGTCTTCCTGACAGAAATCATATTTAAGCTGAAGCTTCAGTGACGAATAGTTGGTGATTAATGAGCAAATCATAGGGAAGGAGAAGATAATCATCCTGGGCAGACAGCACAGCATCACAAGCACAAGCACAGAGACATGGAACATCACGGATGGAGACTGATGTGCCGGGGGAATGTGCTGAAACATATGGTTAGAGAGGCAGGCAGGTTCCAGATTACGTAGGGCCCACATAGAATGACATTCTGAGGAGCTAGCACTCAATTCCACAGCCAAGCATTCTAAGCCTGATATGAACACAATTATATTTGTGTTTTCAGAAGCCCACCAGTGTGGCGGGAGGATGATCAGAGAATGAGAATTGCCCTGACCTTTATTTTACAGATGATAAGGCAGGAACTTTTTTTTAAAATGCCAGACAGTGCCACAAGAAATACAGAGAAAGAGGTAGACTTAAGAAGGAGTCATGAAGCAAATCTACAGAACTTGGAGGCGCGTGGTGATGGGGTGGTGATGAGTATTACGCCAGGCTATTAGCATCTCATTAACATTTCTTAGATCCCCTAGACAAGTACTTCTGCACTTCAGCATCTCAAAATCACCGAAGGAGCTGTTTGAAACCCTGAAGCCCAGATGCATGAAGTCAAAATCTCTGGCAGTGAGAGGCTATGTCATTGTGATTCCAATGTGCAGTCAAGGCTGAGAAGTACTGGTATAGACAAAGACTCTTCCTCTAAGTTATTTGAGAAGAAAATAAGTGCTTAAGTGACTCATCCAAAGTCACAGATAATGGGAAATAAAATCCAAGCCTCCCATTTCCCAGCCCAGTGATCTGACTACCAGATTGAATTACACCTAAGAACATCAGCAGATCATTAACCAGCACTGATGAATCAGGTCCATGGCATTGATTCATTCATATTCCTGTGTGCTCGATGCTAGCAGAAACTGACTGTACTAAGAAATAGAAGATACTCTTACTTCTTGAGATGATGACTTTCATGATAATGACAAAATACTTAGAAAAACATAATACTCCTGAATGTAAAGCCAAATAACATACAATGCAAGATGCAATTAATACTAGAAAGAATTCAGAAAAAAAATGAGAGTTAACACTGGAAAAGGACATTCAAGGAGGAGATGAGACTCATCAGAATGTAAACTTGGCATTATGAGTATTTCAAAAGACAATGAATGACATTTCATAATCTTTTACTAGCAATCCAATTAATTCTGGCAGGTATGCACATATGTTACTTAGTATCGCTTTTACTAGGGAAGATTTAGTAGATTCAGGGAGAGCATATTGCCCTTGTACAATTTTTTGTTATAAATAAAGATGTAGAAACAGTCATTTTATTCACAGAAAGATTGGGTCAACTGTAGAAAAAAATCCAATTAACAGTGAAGCAAGATGAGTTATGATTTATAAGCTCATGCAGTTGGGAAGAATGCTTTCAAAGCATTTCTTCAAACAGAGTAGACAATCTGTTTAACTGGCATAGTGATAATATTCACCATGCCTGTATATAAATATCATGAAAGTACAAATTTAATACTCGTTTATTTTGAGAATCTGAAAAGACCAATTTTCTATAATACTATAATTCATCACCCCATAACCATCATTTCTTTATCCTTCTCTCCTTTGTATGTGCATTGAACAAAGCTTTCATCTTTCCTGTGATATTATCCTCATCTTTTGAGTTTTAGATGTCTAGATACAATCTAATGCCCTGTCCATTCCCATAAATGCCCACTCCTGTTGGGAGAATCCATGGTGAGTGGTGAAGAGCATGGACTCTGGCCTCAGACCACCTGGGTTTAAATCCTGGCTCTATCATTTACTAGCTAGATAATTTTGAGTAATTTATTCAAAATTATTCAACATCTTTGTGTTTCAGTTTCTTCATCCCTAAAATGAGAATAATAATAGTATTTATCTCAAAAGGTTGTGGTGAAGATATTTCAATCAGTTAAGACTTACAGAGCGCTTATAACAATTTCTGAATACAGCATGTAGCCAATAAATATTGGTTATTATTATAGTGTCCCGTGCTAGCAGGAGTTCAATCAATATTTCAGAGAAGGGTTTTGAGAGACAGATGACATAGAAATAAAGCGAAAGTTAAAAGCATAACAACATACACTACAACCAAGAAATCTTGGTCTTGGCCTGATGTGGTGGCTGACGCCTATAATCCCGGAACTTTGGTTGGGAGGCTGAGGCAGGTGGATCACCCGAGGTCAGGAGTTTGACAGCAGCCTGGCCAACATGATGAAAACCCATCTCTACTAAAAACACAAAAATTAGCTAGGAGTGGTGGCATGCACCTGTGATCGCAGCTACTCAGGAGGCTGAGGCAGGAAAATTGCTTGAACCCGGGAGGCAAAGTTTGCAGTGAGCTGAGATCGCACCACTGCACTCCATCCTGGGTGACAGAGTGAGACTATCTCAAAAAACAAAAATTCTTAGTATTTTACTGGATGAAATTCATACTTGGAGTAAAATTCAAGAGAACTTCTGCAACCTCTCTTTCACTTTTATAGCTATAAAATAATGATGTTAGTACTTTCTTGCCCTCTACAAATTGACGTTAGGATTAGTTCTATAATATATAGATTGACGCAAAAGTAACAGCGGTTCAAAAGTAACTTACTTTTAATGGCAAAAACTGCAATTACTTTTGCATCAACCTAATATAGAATTAATATTTTTGAAACATTTGAAGGTTATGTTTTATAGGTACAAAATATTATTTTTCTCAATATCTTAATTTCTGTCCAAAGCTTTCAGAAAGAACACGGATCTACTTCTGATGGAATCCTCAAAGAGCTGACCACCACATTATTTGTTCAACGTGGCAGATTTGGAGCTTCATGCGTGCTAATTGTCCAGTATTAATGCACACAGAGTGAAGATAGATGTAGGCCCTATCAAGAGTCTGTGGTGGAAAAACAAAGGATTGTGACGGTGCATTTTAAGGAAAGTGGCATGGTCCTACCCCAGCTTTTAAAATGCCCAAATACAACCAGCCTATGTCTCATCACATTGTTACCTATGTCAAAGCATTAAATTGATGCCTCGTTGAATTCAAAGTGATCCCATCTCTAAGCTCAATGTCTTTAAGAGTGATAAACCCAAGGGCTGCGGAGGATATTCAGTGCACAGCCCTGGGGAATAAAAATGTATGTCAAACACTGATTTATTAAGTAATTTCTGTGAAAGCTGCACCTCAGAGATACATCACCGGGGCTAAGTTATTGGTGGAGGACGTCCCACGCCACATGGAAGCATCCCAAGCTTCTTGGATTTACAGCTCGCCCAAAGAAAGAGGGGAAAGAGCTGCTGAGAGAAAACCACTGTTCCATTTAGGTGGCTTGATAAATTGTGATTTGTGGCAAGCGCGCCTTTCAAAGCCACTGTGTTTTATGAGTTCTTGCCTTTGCCTGTCACACAGAACCACGTGTTCTCGGAGGAGGGTAAGGGAGGGCTGCAGGAGCTCTGTGTCTGCCTCCAGGATGCAGAACAGCCATGTGCATTTTCCAGGGAGTGGCATCTTCCCCATTAGATCACTATTACTCTAGGCCCTGAGCTATACTCCAAATCTGTGAAAACAGTTATTAAATTATTCCAAATGACAGTTTCTGTATGATTTCATTCAAAGACTGTTAAAGCTAAAAGGAACCTTAGAGACCGTGTATTGACAACCTTCTCATTTTATAGATTAAAAAATGAAAACTCAGAGAAATGATGAGCCTTGGCCAAGACCACAAAGCCAGGTACTGGTTAAGTGACGACTGGAGTCCAGTGCCACAGACCTAGACCAACAGCCTTCCCCTGCTTAAGCTGATGTCTGCATCACTGAAGTTGCATTATACTAATGCTTACTGCCCTTTGCTTGAGTGCCTGATTTATTACCCTAAACACAGCTTATTAGGAAAACTGAAACACACAAAGAAAGAAACAAAAAATAACAAAGGAGTGATGAGCTAGCCATTGTAGATTATGGTAAATTTATGGGCAAAAAGCCTAAAATGCAGGCTTTTTTTTTTTTTTGAGACACAGTCTCGCTCTGTCACCAGGTGCCAGGCTGGAGTGCAGTGGCGCGATCTCGGCTCACTGCAACCTCCGTCTCCTGGGTTCAAGCAATTCTCCTGCCTCAGCCTCCCGAGTAGCTGGGACTACAGGCGTGCACCACCATGCCCAGCTAATTTTTGTAGTTTTTAGTAGAGGTGGGGTTTCACCATGTTGACCAGGCTGGTCTCAATCCCTTGACCTCGTAATCTGCCAGCCTTGGCCTCCCAAAGTGCTGGGATTACAGGCATGAACCACAGTGCCCCTCCCAGGCTACTTTTAAATAGAAAGAGAATAGGCCAGGCTCCGTGGCTCACACCTGTAACCCCAGCACTTTGAGATACGGAGGCAGGTGGACCACTTGAAATCAGGAGGTCGAAACCAGCCTGGCCAACATGGCAAAAACCCAATTCTACTAAAAATACCAAAAAAAAAAATGCTCCTCGGGAGGCTGAGGCAGGAGAATCCCTTGAACTCAGGAGGCAGAGGTTGCAGTGAGCTGAGATCATGCCACTGCACTCCAGCCTGGGCAACAGCGTGAGACTCTGTCTCTGAAAACAAACAACCAGACAAAAAAATAGGCAGAGAATAACACTATTAAAAAGTGTTATTAAAAAGTTTGATTAAAAAGTGTGAGTTCTCAACCAGGTAACATACAGCATTCTAGAACGAGGGGGACCAGTAAACATACTGTTTGTGAAGATTTCAAACTCACTGGCCTCATCTAAAATATTTACAGCCTATTTCCAAATCTTGTTTTATTTCACTGACTTTCTTATGATTCCACCAGAAACACATGCCTAGTCAACTGCAAGTATTTCCTTCATGTCTGTTACATACTGTTTAATATAATTCTCAGTGATAAGCCAAAGAATACTTGAAATATGTTTGAAAAACCAATGCAAAATTAGCTTTAAAAAAGCAACTTTATAATATCCATCTAAGATCAGATGTGCCTTCTACACAAGACGCTTATTAACATAGAACATTGAATTTCTGTTCTCCTTTTTCTTTCCCACTTTCTATGTAAGCATGTATGGTCACATACACACAAACATATCTGTGTAGATACATATGTATATATAGATACATCTATTGACATCAAGCTGTGTGTGCGTGTATATACGCATGTCTACATATACTAGGGTGCCTGTATTGTGTGTATTGCAGTAGTCCCATCAAAGTGGTGGATATATATATATACACAGACTGAGCATACTGGAAGTTTAGTGTTCTGGAGAAATTGACAGTTATATATATGTATATCTGTGTATCTCTCTCTCTACTTATCTATACCATCTTCCTTGACCTTGGCTTTGTTCCTGGAGCATAAAGTAGCCAAGGTACCAAAAAGCAAACTTGTCTTTGATTTTGAAATCTTAACTCATTAAGGCTTTTAAAAGCTTGGAAATCTTTGAATGGAATTATCTCCCAACAAATAAATGAAAATCCTTAACTGAAGTGTCATTGCTGTGTAACAGACCACAAGAGTAAACCTTGAGTCTAATCGACTTTCATTTAAGTTCCATCTTTCAGCAGCAAGTTCCAGTTTTCCTAACGCATTTTCCTTCTGATGCTTAGAGTTATATGAAGCCAGGAGATCAGCCTCATATTCTGAAGGATGGTGTATTGTAGAGAATAAGAACAGGGCTGCTGCAGTAACGGGAGAAGGCAGCACCTACTTGAACTGCTTCGCAGACTTCAGTGTTTGTTTGGACCAATGTTAATATCTGGAAGTCTACTGGTAATAAATTATTTATGCGGATCCTCTTAAACTAAACAAAAACAGAAGGTGTTTTTCCTCTTTGCATAAGTAATTTTATAGGGAAGAAAAGACTGACTTTTTAGTCACTTTCCTAGACTCCATAACTGACTCTGAAATAAACTGACAGATTAACAGGAGAAAAAATACACAAACTTATTAATTTTTAATTTCATGTGCATGGGGACATCACAGGAAAATAAGGTGAACACCCAAAGAAATGGTGAGGTTTGGGAGTTCGTATACCATCTTCATAAGGGAAGAGGGGTGGGGAGAGGTAGACCACGTGGGAGAGAGCAAATGACTTTTAAGAAAGATGAGGACAAGCACACTGGCTCACGCCTGTAATCCCAGCACTTTGGGAGGCCGAGGCAGGAGGATCACGAGGTCAGGAGTTCAAGACCAGTCTGACCAAGATATTGAAACCCCGTCTCTACTAAAAAATACAAAAATTAGCTGGGTGCAGTGGCAGGCATCTGTAATCCCAGCTACTTAGCAGGCTGAGACAGGAGAATCCTTTGAACCTGGGAGGCAGAGGTTGCAGTGAGCCGAGATCACACCACTGCCCTCCAGCCCAGGTAACAGTGTGAGATTCTGTCTCAAAAAAAAAAAAAAAAAAAAGATGAATGGGCATTTAGAAGCATAAATGTGATAATAAGATCACTTGTGACAAAGTTTGCCTGGGTGTGGTATCAATTTCCAGTATCCTCTCGCATTTTTTTTGTTTGTTTTTATTTTTTTTGTTGTTTTGTTTTGACAGAGTCTCGCTCTATCACCCAGGCTGGAGTGCAGTGGCGCGATCTCAGCTCACTACAACCTCCACCTCCTGGGTTCTAGCAATCCTCTCTGCCTCAGCCTCCTGAGTAGCTTGGATTACAGGTACTTGCCACCATGCCCAGCTAATTTTGTGTATTTTTTAGTGGAGAGGGGTTTCGCCATGTTGGCCGGACTTATTTGAACCCCTGACCTCAGGTGATCTGCCCTGTCCTCTTTTTTAATAAGCATCAATCTTCTCCTATTCGTGAAATTCCCAGGGAGGGGATTAATAACAATGGAGTCCATTTTGAAGGATCTGTCTTTAGGCAGATAGGATAATTCAGAGAAAGCCTCTCTTTGCATTTGCTGCTTTTCAAGTGCCCTCAGCTCAAAATAATCAATATAGTTGTCCCTTGGTTATCACTGGAGATTGGTTCCAGGATCCTTGTCGATACCAAAATTTACCAATGTTCAAGTCCCTCATGTTAGTGGCTAGGCATAGTGTCTCATGCCTGTAACCCTGGCACTTTGGGAGTCTGGGGCAGAAGGACCACTTGAGGCCAGGAGTTTGAGATTAGCCTAGGCAACGTAGCAAAACCCCAACTGTACAAATAAATTTTAAAAATATCTGGGCCAGGTGCAAGTCTGTAATCCCAGCACTTTGGAAGGCTGAGGCGGGTGGATCACGAGGTCAGGAGATAGAGACAATCCTGGCCATCATGGTAAAACCCTGTCTCTACTGAAAATACAAAAATTAGCCCGGTGTGGTGGCATGTGCCTATAGTCCCAGCTACTCAGGAGGCTGAGGCAGGAGAATCTCTTGAACCCAGCGGGCAGAGGTTGCAGTGAGCCAAGATTGTGCCATTGCACCCCAGCGTGGCAGCAGAGTGTGACTCCTTCTAAAAAAACACATATCTGGACATGCCTGCACATGCCTAGAGGCCCGGCTACTCAGGAGGTTGAGTTGGGAGAGGGTCACTTGAGCCCAGGAGATCATGGCTGCAGGTTATGCTACATTACGCCAGCCTGGGCAACAGAGCAAGACCTCCATCACTTTCAAAAAAACTAAATACATGTGCACATATTATATAGATATACACATACACACACATATGTAGGATATATGCAAATACTACACCATTTTATCACATTATACATACACATATATACATGCATACATATTATAAACATGTGTGCGTGTGTGTGTGCATATATATGTGCACACACACACACACACATGCACATATATATATATAACATGTGGGTCTCTGATGAGGACCCCACCCTCGAGCCAAAAAGTGAGAGCTTACATCCCTGTTTTCCCACTCGAATATTGCCTTTTCCAAAATCACCCATGGCCCACCCCATAAAAACCCCAGGTTAAGCTGGCAGAGAGGAGGAGAAGTAGTTGGACATTGGAGACTATGGTTAGATGTTGGAGAGAAGCGACTTAATTTCAGAGGGACGACTTGATGGTGTAGCTTTGGAGAGGAGTCTGGCTGGGCATGGCTGGACTCCAGGAAGATTACCTTCTCACTTTGTCCCCTTTTCAGCTCCCCTTAGCACTGAGAGCCACTTCATCAGCAAGAAAATCCCCTAGGTTTATCATCTTCAATTCATTTATGCAACCTCATTTCTCCTGGATGCTGGACAAGAACTCTAGTGCCATGAGTGCAGGTGCAAAGGGCTGTCACACTGACCCTCCACTGAGTGGTTAACACTTAAGCCACCCACAGGGAGCAAAGCTAAAAGGGCACTGTAACACTCCTTCTGGGGCTACATGGGCACCCCCACCCACAGAAGCCACCATGGAGCTGGTACAAAGTTAGTGCTTGCCAGTGCCCAAAAGCACTAGCCCCAGCTCCTGCACCTGCTCACCTGCCTGCTCCCTGTCCCACGACGGGTGGAGTGCAGTAGGTTGAGTGAGTGGAATTTGCTCTTTCCAGTGCCCATTCACTCCAGTTCCTGCCCATGAAAAGCTCAAGGAATATCCTGCTTCATTAGGACCCCAAAATCACTATACTGAAGGAAAAAGTCAAGACAGGAACTGCTTAGGACCAACCTGCCTCCCTTTCTATTCAAAGTTGTTCCTTCGTTCACTGAGATAAATGCCTATCTGACTACCTCCTTTGGAAAGGCTGATCAGAAATTCAAAAGAGTGCAACCATTTATCTCTCATCTACCTATGACCAGGAAGCTCCCTCCCCACTTCGAGTGGTCCCGCCTTTCCAGATGGAACCAATGTACATCTTACATATATAGACTGATATCTTGTGTCTCCCTAAAATGTGCCCGGACCACCTTGGGCACATATCAGGACCTCCTGAGGGTGTGTCATGGGCTTGCATCATTAACTTTAGCAAACTAAACTTCCTAAATTGACTGAAACCTGTCTCACATATTTTGAGTTAATGTGTGTGTGTGTGTGTGTGTGTGTGTGTGTGTATGGTAATAAAATTGTATAGTATTTGCAAATAATCTACATACATTCTTCCATATACTTTATATCATCTCTAGATTACTTATAATACCTAATATAATGTAAATTTTCCAAAAAAGAGTTGTTATAGCACATTGAGTTTTTATTTGTATTATTTTTTATTGTTGTTGTTTTCTCTTTTTTGAATATGTTTTGATTTGAATTAGCTGAATACTTGGATACAAAACCCATGGATAAAGAGGGCTGACTGCATACCAAAACAGTATATTTTGGGGTAGCATGTCCTGAACTCCTTGACAGTCATATTTTGGGATGGCATATTCTGGACTCCAATAATACATATTTATTTCAGACTCACATAAGATACTAATAAACAAAAACAGAGAAATAAAAATAACTCATAATCCCACTACCCACAGATAAATACCATTATGTAGGCAGTTCTCAGGCCTCATTTCTTTTTTTCTAAGAAGGAAATGTGTACCATTTTATATGTTTTATAGCTAGCTTTTCTATATATAGAAATATTCTGCTTTTACATCCATCTGTTCCATATTCCCTTGGAAAGATGTATACTTTTATTCTACAAATCCCCTCGTGTTGGACATTCTGTTTTGTTTCAATTTTCTAATGGAATAAGCAATGGTGTATTGAATTTCTTTGTAGGTAAATCTTAGGACAAATTAATGATTTGTGCTGTCTCTTAGGATGTTTTAGAATTGCTGGTTTTAAAATATGCTAATTTTAATCTTTTTGATATTATTTCCAACCTGTTTTATTAAAAGGCAATACTAAAGTGAAATCACAGCAGTACAGTCTACATACTATCATTCCTTTTTAGCCACTTTCTATTTTACAATGAACTCCTACATTTTCCATACAGTTACTTCGAATGCTGAATAGGTTCATCATTTCTCTCAATACTGCCAATGCTGGTTATTATCATTTTGTTTAATCTTTGGCAATGAGATAGTAGGAATTCAACAGAGGCCATTGCAATATTATAGGTCCTCTTACTAAATGGAGCATTTAATGAGTACTTGCTCCTCAGAATGAGCACCCGTTGTGTGACAATCCTGTGCTACGTGGTTGGATATGAAGGTGGATGTGATGTGATCACTGCCTCCAAGAAGCTTTAGCTTAAGTTAAAGGCATTAAGCCCCCAAGGATGAAGTAGTGGGTGTTTAAGGGGAAGCTGTTTTAAAGAGGGTGAGTGCAAAACGTGTGGTGAGCCGCAGGACCACGTGTATTCAAATGCATGCCTCGGGCTGCTGCTGCAGTTTCACATCACTTGGCACCGCTGAGCAGGCTAGCAGTCAGTCTGCTTAAATTTGTAATAAATTGTTCATTTCAGCATAAAGGAACAATGGAGCAGCAATTTTTCCTTCCTAATATTCAGTTACAACTGTCCTTTATGTGAAAAGAGAACAACGGACTCTCTCCCAACCACTTCTTTGAAACGCTCTCCTCCTGTGGAGGCCACTGGCCTGTGGTTGTGCAGCAGAGCAGACATGCTCATTTTCATCATCAGGTCACCATGTTCCCTGCAGGTGTGTGGCTCATCATAATCCTCTATACTTGCACTTAACACTTTTTTTTTGCAAGATTAAAAATGCACATGTAGCACATATCATTAATCCCCAATGTCAGTTAACTGGACTGTGTGTGTATTTTTGCAGCTGCTTACTCCTGAGACACTCACTTGGAAAGAAGACAAAAGTTCTGAATGTACCTTTCTGTAATTCAGTAAACACACAGAGGTCGAATTGAAAAAAAAAAATAAAGAGTTTTTAATTCAACAGCCTTGCCAAGGGGGGAAGTAAGCACAAACACACTTGTTCATGAAAAGATCTGTTTCAAGTGTTCTCCTGGAAGCAAGAACCAGTATCTGGAAGGTAGGCAGCCTTTGTTCTTTAAAGAAAATTAAAGTTTTACAGAAATTCAATGCTTTGTACTCATTTTTTTTAAAGAAAATTCCAAGTAGAAAAATCTGGAAGGAATCCATTTTGTAGTGTGTCTTTCTGACTGGAGGGTGGAGACAGTAGCATGCCCTCTGCCCTGGAAGACTTTCCTACTCCACCCAGGTGCTCTCATCCCATATACTTTCTGCATGGAATCCTCCTGAAGCTGCTTTCAGCTTCTACCCCACTTCCTCTTGCTAAGCAGCATAGTAACCACGGTTCACATCACCTCCACTGACTATATTCATCATCCTGGGAAGTAAAAAAAAGCCCCTATTACAGAAGATGAGGTGCAAAAATATGCCACCTCAAAATGTGGCCCTTTGACATACTGAGTGAAGCATGCTGAAGGAAATTGAGAAAACCTCAGAAGCAGGACGGTCTCTCTGACCTTCTGCCACCCCTTCTCCCCTACAGTGAGACATCGAAACTAAAATTCCTCTTGTCCCTCTCTCCCCTAAAGTGGGTCATGAAACCTAGGAAGGTGACTGTCTGACCTACTCCCACCCTCCTCCCCTGAAGATTCCCATGTGACAGGTATCTTGTCCTGTAGCTGGAGGGAGGGAATGCCACACAGAGAGGCCGAGAGGAAACAGAACAACAGGGCTTGCCAAGTACCCCCTGCTTATTACCATTTGATCATATCCTTTTACCTCCCACCGTACTTCTGCATGGCTGTCCATGAAAATACACACCTTTCCCGGGGGCTTTGAGTCTTCATTACTGAAGGTGCCTATGTCACCTAAAACTTACATTAAATAAATGTGTTATGCTTTTCTCTGCTAATCTGTATTTTGTTATATGGGACTCAGCCACGAACTGTGATGGATAAGAGAAAGATACTGCATTTTCTCTGCTGCACAGATGAAGTTGCAACTCAGCAAAAGTCAGTGACTTTCCAAGGTCCCATCTTTTCTGAAGGATGCTCCAGGCAGCCTGAGCGCACACGCAAAGAACTGGGAGGCCGCAACTCATTCTGCACCTGAGCCTGCAGGAAGAAGTTTCCCTAGGAACTTCAGAGGCGAGTCGTAGGACTCTGAGCAATCACCTCTGCTGCAGGGTGGAAGAAGCTTCTGCCTGGAAGGCCAGGGGAGGGAGGGAGGCCGAGTGAGTTTTCCCTCCCCACCAACTCGCCCCACCGTCACCACCCTGTCAGTTGTCTCTTTCAGTTCTCACGAAGAGCTTCCAGTTACAGATTAGCTTACTCTCGTTTATAAAGTCTGAGATGACAGGAAGACTGTTGATTGTGAAAGATCAGATCCATATCATCAAAACACATGTGCCTTGGCGATGTCAGCATGTGAGAGCAGTACCGTTCATTCACATATCCTCCTTCTTCTCTAAACCACTTTCTGTTTCACAGTAAAGCCCTGAACTTTCTACATGGCTGGTTTGGACCCTACCTAGGTTCATCATTTCTTGTTTTATGCACTCAGCAAACATTCATTGAGTCATGACTCTGCTGGAGGCTGAGTTTACAAAGAGTCAAATAAAGCAATGTCTCTATCTCTCTTTCCCCCTTCTCTTCCCACAGAGAGCTCACAACATAACAGGCTCTCCAGCTTCTTTCTTCCTGGTCGAGCTGAGCCACTGCAAGTCCCAGGCATCCCAGGGCCTTACCTGGGTCTCCACACACACTGATGAGAGGGTGGAGGCGGAGTTCACTGTCAGTGTGGAGACTACTCTACCTGGGGCTGTAACACCTGCAGGGGAAGGTATGGGGTGTCCTGAGTGAGTTACTGGGCTGAGCCACCTAGGAGAGCTAGAGGCTGGAGAGGAGCCATTTCAGCCTGGGTGGCTGGTGGCATTTGTGAGTAAAACTTGTGTGACCAGCAGTATGCAGAACAAATTGCAGAGAAGGGTCAGCCCTGGGATTTCTCATTTGTTAGCCTGCAAAAAGATGGACAGCCACTCTTGCCCCTCATATTTGTCCCTGCAAAGTCATTTAACCAGCTGGCTGGCTTCCGTACTTTCTGGCTCTCAGTCTCTTTGCTACGGGGCAGCCAACATAGCCTAGAAACGCACCAAGCCCTTCTCAGTACTTCCGTGGGCTTCTCACCCCAGTTAGAATAAAATCCAGCTTTAACCTGGACTACAAGGCCCTGGGTTACTTGCCCTCAGCCTCTATCCCATCTCCTACCATTGCCCTGTCTTCCTCTCAGCCACGTTGGGTCCCTGCTGCCTTCAAGCACTCCTCTCATTTTCTTTGTCCAGTTCCTCTTTCCTCGAGATGTTCCTTGGTTGGGTTTAGAACTCAATTCAGATCTCACCCCTTCGGAGGCTCTTTCTGGCCACCACTGTCTAAGATAATACTCCCTGCCCCACTTCTCCTCTTCCCCTGCTTTAAAAAAATATATTTCACAGTATTTATCACTACCTGACATTCTATTCTATACTCATTTATTGTTTGTCTATCATACCCACTAAAATGTAAGCTTCATGAGGGCAGGGGTCTATCCCTAAACACTGTTCTCTCTTCAATGCCCAGGACACTGCTTTCACAAAGCAGGGAATTGATAAATATATGTTGAATGATTGTTTGAATTAACTTACTTGGAAATGCTGTCAGGCTGTATTAAACACATAAGTCCACTGAGAGATTTGGATTTACAGATGTGATCAATTACAGAACAATCCAATCAGCACATGTGCTGAGCTAATCCAGCCACTGATTTTACTTTACCTCTAACCAATTTAATGAGATTAATTGCCTTAGTCTGCTTGTGTTGCTATAAAGGAATACCTGCAGTGGGTTAATTTGCAAGGTGTATTTGTCCCGCAGTTCTGTAGGCTGTACAAGAAGCATGGGGCCAGCATCTGCATTTGGTGGGGTCCTCGGGCTGCCTCCACTGATGGTGGAAAGTGGAGGGGAGCTGCAGGGGCAGAGATCACCTGGTGAGAGAGGAAGCAGAGGGACAAGAAGGAACCAGGCTTTTTTTTTTTTTTTAATAACAAGCTCTCATGGGAACTAATAGAGCAGAAACTCACTCATTACATTGAGGATGGCACCAAGCCATTCATGAGGGATCTGACCTCGTGACTCAAAAACTTCCCATTAGGCCTCACCTCCAACATTGAGGATTACATTTCAATCTGAGGTTGGAAGAGTCAAATATCCAAACTATAGCATTAACTAAAAAAAAAAAAAAAAAAAAAAACTAGGAAATTAAGTTTTTGATAAGTACTAAAATAGAAGCTTCATGAGGGCAGGGGTCTAACGCTAAATACTTTCTCTCTTCAATGCCCAGGGCATGGCTTATCATGTGCCATGAAATTAAATAATGGCAACTCCATGTGTTGTGGGATGCCAGAATGGCTTCCTTGAGGAAGTGACATCTAAGCCAAGGAAAAAAGGATGAGGAGTTGTCCAACTTAGGAAGAAGAGATGAGCCTTCCAGGAGTGGGCAGCACACGCAAGGGCCCTGGGGTGGCTTGGAGTTTCATTTACTGGAGAAAGTGAGAGAAGAGCCTGTGTGGCTAGGTGCAAAGAAGGAAGGAGTGAGACAGGAACTGAAGCTGGCAAAGCTGGCAGGACCCACACAAGCCTCACACTAGCGCACGGAGAGATGTAAGGAAGGTGACATGATCAGATTGGCTTTTTATAAACGTCTGTTTTCATGTAGCGTGGAGGAGACATTGGAATATGGCAAAACTAGAAACAGGAAGACCAATTGGGAGGCTACTGAAGTAATTAAGGCAGAGTATCAGGATCATTTGGACGACTGAAGTGACGGCACGGAGGGAGAAACAGTAGATTCCAAAAGTGGTTCAGAGATCAAATAGGCTGTGCTGGTGACCAGACCTGGGAGAGCAGGGAAGAAGGAGGTATCAGGAGTGAGGCCTGTCTGTCGTGAGTTGAATTATACGCCCTCTCCAAACTCATGTGTTGGGGTTCTAACCCACCTCAAAATGTGACCTTATTTGGAAACAAGATTGTTGCAAATGTGATTAGTGAAATGAAGATGAGATTATCCTGGAGTATGGGGGGCCCTCGCCTGGTGTGGTAGCTACTTTTATGAAGGGGAAATCAGAACACAGTCATGCACACAGGGAAAACACCACACCCCCCAACACGAAGATGAAAGCAGAGATATTTGCAAGCCAAAGAATGCCAGAAGATTGCCAGTAAACCCTTAGAAACTAGGGGAAAGGCCTGGAGTAGATTCTAACAGGCCTTAGAAGGAAGCAACCTGACTAACACCTTGATCTTGGACTTGCAGCCCCCATAGCTGTGAGACAATACATGTCTGCTGTGTAAGTCATGCAGTTTGGGGTACTTTGTTACAACATCCCTAGTTCAAATGAATACACTCTCGTTTTTCCAAACCATGACTCTCCACAGGTTCTATGCTAAAGAACAAGGGACAGGCTGTAGATATCTTTCTTCAACTCCTTTACCCCCCAAAACCTGTCCCTACCAAAGACTTTCAGAAAGATTGAGAAATCAAAGGCAAAGAGTAGAGAACAACTAATCTATTCATCCATTTGTCTAGAGATATTCATGCAACCACTCTCTCTTTGGGATCTACCCTGTTTTAAGCACTGGATGAAACTTGCAGTATTATTCACATATATTAAAAAGGGAGGCCAGGCACCGTGGCTCACGCCTGTAATCTCAGCATTTTGGGAGGCCAAGCCTGGCAGATCATGAAGTCAGGAGGTCAAGACCAGCCTGACCAATATGGTGAAACCCTGACTCTACTAAAAATACAAAAATTAGCCAGGTGTGATGGCATGTGCCCATAGTCCCAGCTACTTGGGAGGCTGAGGCAGGAGAATCGCTTGAACTAGGGAGGCAGAGGTTGCAGTGAGCTGAGATAGCACCACTGCACTCTGGCCGGGGCAAAAGAGAAAGATTCCATCTCAAAAAAAAAAAAAAAAAGAGGCCCTTGTTTGGGGGTGGTCAGCAAAATTATAGCCAAACTCTTAGATTCAGATGAACAATAAGAAAATTTGGCTGACCTTCAAAAAAGCATTCCAAATAGTAAAGGCTATTATTGTGCAAAGAACTTCCCAGAGAATGTGGTCATAATCCCATGGTTTGAATCAGAAGCTATTCTGCTGGACAGGACATTCAATAGTACACTTCGGGGAACAATCTTAAATAATAAAGGCAAGTAGGCAGGGCAGGATGACTTCATTGTTTCCATCTTCATTTTCTGTAAAAGCTCCTTGTGGAGACTTCACAACATGGGTGGCCAAATTACAACCACTGAATCATACAGAAGAAGATGAATCAAAATGTCAGGATTGTTCTTTCTACTCCTATTTCTGACTTTTATTTGCCAACCTTATTGTCTGGACTTTTTTCTTCTTAGAGCTTGCAGTTAATCTCATTTTGCAAAGTTTTCTGTTATTCTCTTTATGCTTAAACTGCAGGAGCGTTAATTAAGATACAGAAGCTACAGACAGTCCAGGTTCACACATCTTTTGGTGTCACCATAGAAAAGTAGGCTTTCAGGTGCAAGCAAACTGCCAAGAGCCTTTGCTCGCTTCCCTTGTGTTTTAGTAAATATCACCTTACATTGTTAGCAGGAAATTAGCAACAAGATTATCCTCACATATTTTCTTTTGAAATGCATACCTTTTATATTTAAGAACTGAGTTTTAGTTTCCTGGCAACTTTCAAATTGCTTCCGAATCTATTTCTGCAGTTTTAAGTGTCTTTCTGGATTGGAGGTCAGAGCCAACCCTAGGGTTACTAATTAGCAGAAAGCAAAGAATGAGAAAGCTTTGAAAAGGCTGTCCTCTTTTAGCCAAATTGGCTTTTCATCAAATATTCATTGATGTCTGATCAAGCAAAAACAGCCTGCACTTAGGAGAATGTAGAGACTGGTCCCATCACCAGGTGATTATAGAGCATGGGAACTCAAATGGGAATTGTCTTTATTTTTCTTAGCTCCATCACAGAGGCACAGGGCTCATAAGGCACAGGGCTCATAAGGCACATGGGCCTGCTGTGATATCTCCAGAAATGCCACATCCTGTGGCTCTCTGGTTAAAATGGTTATTTCTGCCTAGAATGCAAATAGTGCTTGGTTTAAAGATTTCAGATTGCATAGCACTGTATACAGAACAGTTGAGGCAAGAAATCATTTCTCATGTAAACTTCTTTTCTGGGAAGACGTTCCACAATCCAGTGATCAAATCCTAGTTCTTTTCTTTCCATCAAATCCTGGTTCTTTTCATCTTTAAAATGCTGAGCCTATCCATCAAATTTTCAGCAAAGAAAGTCCTTTTCATCCTTTTCTTGCCCCCAAATACAGAAATACAGAGATTCATCAGATAGAGAGCATGAGGGAGGCTACAGTCCTCAGTAAGCAAAATGAACAAGAAAAGAGAAAGTTTTGAGCACACAAGTTTTTTTGTTTGTTCGTTTTGTTGTTTTGTCTTAAGAACTCAAGAGGGTGCAGTGAGTTGTTTTTTTTTTTTTAATTTTTATTGGTTGTTTTTTTTTTTTTGAGGCAGAGTTTCATCTGTCACCCAGGCTGGAGTGCAGTGGCACAGTGGCTCACTGCAACCTCTGTCTCCCGGTTTCCAGCGATTCTCCTGACTCAGTCTCCGAGTAGCTGGGATTTCATCTGCCATGCCTGGCTAATTTTTGTATGTTTAGTGGAGACAGGGTTTCACCATGATGGCCAGGCTGGTCTCGAACTCCTGACCTCAAATGATCTGCCTGCCTCAAGCCTCCCAAATTGCTGGAATTACAGGCATGAGCCACTACATCAGTAAGTTATTTTTAAATTGAGGAACTACAGATAAGTTACTGTCATCGCTGCATACAGCTGTGGGTTTCAATGTCTGTTAAACCTTCTATTCCCTTCTTCCCTCCTCCCAAGCACAGCCAGTAAAAGAAGTCACACACTTACCTCTGGACCCTCATAAGCTAAGGGGAAGGAAGAGGGTCAGAGATTCTGGGAGCACATGGCCAGTAACTTTGAGGAGCATCTGTTTCCTATTGCCAATATAACAAATTATCACAACTTCAGCAGCTTAAAAAAAACACACAATCATCTCTCAGTTATGGGGTTAGAAATCACATTTACTTGGTTGCTTTCTTTGCTTAGAGTCACACAAGAACAAAATCAAAGTGTCAGCAAGTTAGGCTTTTAATTGAAAAGCTCTGGGGCAGAGTCTGTTTCCAGGCTCATTCAGGTTGCTAGCAGAACTCAGTTCCACGTGGTTGCAGAAAAGAGGTTTGAATTATCTCTCCGGAGATTTAATGCTTCCAATTTCTTTGGCTTTCTCTTTCAACTTCCTGTCTCTTGCTTTTTTCTTATGTGGCATCTCTTTGACTATTTCACATTTTTCTTCTGTCTGCCAGGTGAGGGGTCATAACCCTGGCACGAGGAAGTGGTCGATTCGCAGGCTGGCAAAAGGAATTTACTGACAACAATATAGGTTTGAGAAAGGAAAGTGTATTAGAAAGAATGCTGCAAAAGGGTGCAATGGGGTGCCTTGGCGAGAGGACTAAGCACCCCATGATAGACTTTCCTTAGGAGCATTTATGGACCTTAAGGCAAGAGCTTAGGGTTGTAAAATGAGTTGGCTGGGTGCTGTGGCTGACGCCTGTAATCCCAGTACTTTGGGAGCCTGAAACAGGAGGTCAGGAGTTCGAGACCAGCCTGTACGATATGGTGAAACCCCATCTCTATTAAAAATACAAAAAATTAGCCGGATGCGGTGACACGCGCCTATAGTCCCAGCTACTTGGGAGGCTGAGGCAGAAGAATTGCTTGAATCTGGGAGGCGGAGGATGCAGTGAGCTGAGATCTTGCCACTGCACTCCAGCCTCAGTGACAGAGTGAGACTCTGTCTCAAAAAAAAAAAAAATTAGTTTCAGCATGGCATTCCAGAAATGTATAGAAATTGTGGTTACTTATAAAAGTTGAAAGAGGTCTGGAATCAGATGCTGACTTTAGATCCTAGGAAAGTTTGATTACTTCTAAATTCCCGGATAAGGAATTTTGCCTCCAGGTGGCCTGTTTGATGGTCACCAGGTGGTCTTTGCTCTCTTCTAAATTGCTCCGATAAGAAGTTTTTGTCACTAGGGTCTGTTCAATGGTCAGCAGATTTTTTTTTTTGAAACAGAGTCTTGTTCTGTCACCCAGGCTGGAGTGCAGTGGCACGATCTCGGCTTACTGCAACCTCCGACTCCCAGATTGAAACAATTTGCCTACCTCAGCCTCCTAAGTAGCTGGGATTACAGGTTCATGCCGCCACACAGGGCTAATTTTTGTATTTTCATTAGAGACGAGTTTTCACCGTGTTGGCCAGGCTGGTCTCAAACTCCTGACCTTGTGATCCACCTGCCTCGGCCTCCCAAAGTGCTGGGATTACAGGTGTGAGCCACTGTGCCCGGCTGATTTTTACTCTTCTCAGTGCCTTTAAGGGTTTATGTGATTACAATGAGCATACCTGGATAATCCAGGATAATCTCCCTATTTTAAAATTAGTTGATTAGTAACCTTTATTATGCAACATGCCTTTGAAGTAGTACCTAGATTTGTGTTCGATTGAATAACCAGGGTTTCAGAGATAATTTAGAATTCTGCTACCATATAGATATAATGGGGGCATGGCCTTGGGCCATCTGTCCATAACAGGTTGTTAAACCAATTCTTCTGCTGTCTTGGAGTATCAGCAGAGTCCTCAAAAATGAGAACAAAATAGTAGGTACCAAATGCCCCAACATGATTTGTTGGAGGCATGTTAAACTACGACAAGATGGATTTAGTCAGCATTAGTCCATCACCCATTCCAGGATGATGAGCCATGAATTTGCTGGTAGTGAGGACTGTTTGAGAGGGTGGTGTCAGCGTGCTTTGTAGGCTGTTTACTAGCATGCCCAATAATGGACGAAGCACACTTCCCTCCACCTGAAGCTGAAGGAATGTGGTTTCAAGAAAGCCACTCAGAGAGCTTGGCACTCATTCTCTAGAATTTGAGGAAAGCAGAAACATATCTGATGCAGGCCTGAAGAGTCAAGGATGTGAGGCTTCCCTGGCCTAGTGAAGGGGGAAAGTGCTACAGCTATGGACTAAAGGAAGAGTCCACTCCAGAGTTTGGTGAAGCAATGAAGGATGCTCTGGTTTTCCCTAGAGCTGGTGGTGGACCTAAAGGAGAGAATCAGTCTTGGGGCTTTTTAAAAGGGTTTGTGCCCAAAATCATCTTCTAAAAGGAATGAGAAGGCCCAGCAGAGGAAGCAGGTGATTGAGGGTAAAAAGTATCAGCAGCCAGCCAGAGGGTGGGATATAGAGGAGACAGTCTCCAGAGAACCCCTAAGCAGCCCACAAATAATTAGAATTTGTAAACCGCCACATTCAGAAAGCACCAATACCAGATCACAGCCATAGGAGCTAACGGGGAGAAAAAATATCTTTCTCTCCCTTCTTAGGTTTGTGGCTGAGGCCCTTATAACAAAAGACAGATTAACAGGAGAAAAATATACACATTTATTTAACAGAAGTTTTACATGACACTAAAGCCTTCATAAGGAAATGAAGACCTAAAGAAATAGGTCATAACAACTGAGTGTTTTTATGCTAAGTTGGATGAGGAGTGGAGAGTCATGTAGAAATATGATAGGGTAAAAAAGGGTGTGAGGTAAGGGTAATAAATGGGAAACTTAGCAAGGCCTGTGTCTTCAGATTCCTCCCAGTGTCCCTGTCTTCAGAGATTAGGATGTTCCTCTCTCCCCAGGTATAGTGAGGATACCTCTCACATGAGGGTCTTTTTTTTTTTTTTAGAAAGAGAAAGAAAAAGTGGGAGAGAGAACAGAATTCTTGCTCTATTGCCCAGGCTGAAATATATCAAAAACCTCTTTTATGCCATCAATTATACTTAACAACAGAGACAGAAAGGAATACAGGAAGAAAATAACAGTCAACCAATATTTCATTTATGTCTGTGAGATACTATGTAAATACTAAAGAGTAATTCACTTTCTGTTATATAGTCACTTTCAGAATGGGTGTACTATAAATTAACAATGCAATGTCAAAATCTCTTGCCATTATTGTGCGGGAGTCCAAATCTCTTTGTAAGTCAATAAAAACTTGCCTTATGTATCTGGGTGCTCCTATATTAGGTAAATATGTATTTATAATCATTAACTTCTGTTGTTACATTGA
Source organism: Cheracebus regulus (assembly GCA_963574635.1). NCBI lineage: Eukaryota > Metazoa > Chordata > Mammalia > Primates > Pitheciidae > Cheracebus > Cheracebus regulus. The sequence goes on along the minus strand of CAUYQU010009617.1, from coordinate 528 downwards.
TCCTTCTACCATTGTGTAATGTCCTTCTTTGTTTCTTTTAGTCTTTATTACTATTAAAGTCTATTTTATCAGAAACAAGAGTTACAACTCCTGCTTTTTTTTTTCTCTCTATCCATTTAATTAGTAAATCTTCCTCCATCCATTTATTTTAAGTCTTTGTGTATCATTGCAAGTTGGATCTGGATACTATGTATCAATGGATTTTAACTTTTTATTCAATTTGCCTGTCTGTGACTTTGATTAGGGCATTGTATCCATTTAAATTTAGAATTAATATTAATATTTGTTAGTTCAATATTGTAATTTAATGCTAACTGGCTTTTTTGCCCATTAGTTGATGTAAATTCTTCATTATGGAGATACTCTTTACATTTTGGTGAATTTTTGAGATAACTGATACTGATTTTTCCTTTCTGTTTGTAGTGCTTCTTTCAGAAGGTCTTATAAAACCGGTCTGGTGGTGATGAAATCTCTGAGTGCTTGCTTGTTCGTGAAAAATTTTATTTTTCCTTCGTTGTTAAAACTTAG
>CAUYQU010009616.1:0-30228 GCA_963574635.1 Cheracebus regulus | reverse complement strand
TGTTGAAAGTTGTGCATGCTTCGCGAAGTTCTCGTGTTGTGTTTTTCAGCTCCATCAATTCACTTATAGTCCTCTCTAAGTTGTCCATTCTCGTTAGCATTTCATCAAATCTTTTTTCAAGGTTCTTAGTTTCTTTGCATTGGTTTAGATTTTGCTCTTTTTTATAGCTGTGTAGTATTCTGTGGTGTATATATACCACATTTTTTAATCCGACCAACCACTAATGAACACTTAGGTTGATTCCATGACTTTGCTATTGAGTAGTGCTGCCATAAACATACAAGTGCAGGTATCTTTTTGATAAAATGTTTTATTTTACCTTGGGTTGATACCCAGTAGTGGGATTGCTGGGTCATATGGTAGTTATATTGTTAAAACTTTGGGAAATCTCCGTACACTTTTTCATGGAGGTTGTACTAATGTACATTCTCAACAACAGTGTTATAAGCATACCCTTTTCTCCACATTCATGCCAACCACTTCCATTGCTTTTTGACTTTTTAATAATAGCCATTCTGACTAGTGAAAGATGAAATCTCATTGTGGTTAATTTGTATCTCTCTGATGTTTAGAAAAAGGTTGAGCATTTTCTCATATGTTTGTTGCTCACTTGCAGGTCTTATTTTGAAAGTGTCTATGCAGGACTTTTGCCCACTTTTTAATGGGTTTTCTATTCTTTTTGTGGAGTTGTTTGAGTTCTTTTTATTAGGTTAGTGTAAAAGTAATTGTGGTTCTTGGCACTACTTTTGCACCAACCTAATAGAATCTTGATATTAGTTCTCTGGCAGAAGCACAATTTGCAAATGTTTTCTCCCATTCTGTAGGTTGTCTGTTTACTCTGCTGATTACTTCTTTTGCTGTGCAGAAGGTTTTTAGTTTAATTAAGTAACATTTGTCTATTTTTGTTTTTGTTGCATTTGCTTTTGGGGTCTTAGTCATAAATTCTTTGCCTAGGCCAAGGTCCAGAAGAGTTTTACCCAAGTTTTCTTCTAAAACTTACATTGTTTCAGGTTTTACATTTAAGTTTTTAATTCACCTTAAGCTGATTTTTGTTTATGGTGAGAGAAAGGTGTCCAGTTTCATTCTGCATATGGCTACCCAGTTTTTCCAGCACTATTTATTGAATAGGACATTCTTTCCCCATTTTTTTGACCCACTTTGTTGAAGTTCAGTTGGTTGTAAGTATGTGGCTTTATTTATGGGTTCTCTATTCTGTTTCATTGATCTAGGTGTCTGTTTTTATATCAGTGCCATGTTGCTTTAGTTACTATAGCTTTATAGTATAATTTGAAGTCAGGTAATGTGATGCCTCCAGCTTTGTTCTTTTCACTCAGGATTGCTTTGGGTATTCGGGTCCTTTTTTAGTTACATATACATTTTAGAATTTTTTTTTTCTAATTCTGGGAAGAATTATATTGGTAGTTTGATGAGAATTGAATTGAATCTGTAGATTTCTTTGGAAAGTATAGTCATTTTAACTACATTGATTTAACCCATAGGCATGGAATGTTTTTCCACTTGTGTCATCTGTAAGTTCTTTCATCAGTGTTTTGTAATTCTCCTTGTGGAGATAGTTCACCTCCTTAGTTAAATATATTCTTAGATATTTGTGTGTGTATGGCTATTATAAATAGGATTGAGTTATTAATTTTTTCTCAGCTTTAATATTATTGGTATATAGAAATCCTACTGATTTTTATACATTGATTTTGTATTCTGAAACTATACTGAAGTTGTTTATCAAGTCTAGGAGTATTTTGTTGGAGTCTTTCGGGTTTTCTATGCGTAAGAACATGTAACCAGTGAATAGAGATAATTTGATTTTAATGTTTCCTATTTGGATGCCTTTTATTTTTCTCTCTTGCCTAATTGGTCTAGGCTAGGACTTCTAGTACTATGTTTAATAGGACTGATGAGAGTGGCCATCCTTGTCTTGTTCCAGTTCTCAGGAGGAATGCTTTCAGCTTTTGTCCATTCAGTGTGATGTTGGCTGTGGGGCTGTCATAGATGGCTCTTATTATTTTTTGGTATGTTCCTTCAATATCTAGTTTATTGAGAGTTTTTATTATGAAGGATGTTAAAACATACTAAAACTAATGTTTCTTTAGTACATTGTAATCTAAAACGTTAGGAACAATAAGATTACAATATTGTATTTCTTTGTAAAAATTCATCAAGTATAGTTTAAATAGTTCTTGCCTTCTCCTCCTATAAATAATGATGTGAAGCAAATAGCTTATTAATGCCTTGGTGAATTGTCATGCTCCTTTCTAAGTCTCGACCAGCTTCCAAACTATATCCCTTGCACTTTAAATGTTGTGAAATATCTCTAAGAGTTCTTTAATTTTTCTGGGACATCACTTATTCTTTTCATCATAACCACTTTCCTCATTTACATTAATAAATTCATCCTAGGTAAGTTCTTCTGGTAGCATATCTTAAGTTTCTCCAATAGCAGCAGTATCACCATTCTTATAGTCATCTATTTTTTCTAAAACTCCGTTAGTGTACAATCCAAATTTCACTTCCAACATTATCACTTTTTGCTTCTTTGCTGCACTTTCATTTTTCTTGGCTGATTTCTTTTTTCCATTTTTGTAAAATATCATGTGGTTTAATTGTAGGGAGACAACAAGGCAACACAACCAAATGCCTTTTTGCCTAAGTGAACTAAATAGCAGATGCATAGTGACCAAACACTGCCAGACTTTGAAAGAAGTTCTGTTATTGGTAACTGATCATGATGCACATTGGTTATTTATGAAGTGATTTGTAGGCTAAATAGATAGCAGCAAAGTTTATAACATATGCAATTACTCACAGTTAATATACACTGACAACTTAAATGTGAACTCTGTTATTGGGAGATTTGTGTGATTTAACTAAATCAAGATAATTAAACTCTGTGCATATGGGAACCATGCAAAGTGAAGACTGTTTGTATATAATTAAAACAAAGTATGATAACCATATGCTATGAAGAATTGTGCACTATTTAGTCATAAGAGGCGATACTCAATGTGAATCAGTTCTAGAGATATGTCATACAATATAATGCCTATGGTTAAAATTCGGTATTATACACCTAAAAATTTGTTAAGATGGCAAATCTCATATTAAGTATTTTTACCCCCAACACACACACACACACACACACACACACACACACACACACACACACAATCTTTTGGAGGGATAGATCTGTTTATTACCTTAATTGCAGGGTTCCTATCATGAATAGGTAAATGCATGTGTTCAAACTCACCAGACTGTGTAACTTAAACATGTGCAGTTTTTTGTATAGTAATTATACTCAATAATGTTTGAGAGAGAGAGAAAGGCGGGGTGGGGGGAGAGAGAGAATGCCAATCTTAAATTTATAAAGGATTTTAAAAATGGCCTCCCATAATAATTAACATTGGGATCCATAAGCAACCAAATGAAGAAATAATAATCCTAACTGAAGAATATTCTTATTGTAGATCACATAGTGAAGAAAGAGCACAGCATACATAAGAATTTAAGTTTGATGCGCCTGAAATGCCAAATGGAGGGGGTCAGAAGTCATGAAGGAGTTGTATGATTGTGTTTAGGATTTTGGATTTTATCCTTCTTGCGATGGGAAGTCACTGAAGAATTTTAATGGAAACATAATTAACATGGCCCAATTTACATTTTAGGTGTATCAATGTGAAGAATACATTAGAATCAGCAAGACCAGGATGTTAGGGAGAAAACTTAGGAAATGATTACAGTAATTTAACAGAGAAGAGTCCTGGTCTGAGTGTGTATGTTAATATTAGAAAATGAAAAGAAAAAACTAAGTTAATTTAGAAGATAGAACTGTTAGACTGGGCAATAGTTAGATATGTGTTAGGATAGGGAGGCAAGTATGAAGATGGAGAAGCTGTCTAGGACATTGCCAAGAGTAATTTAGTGTCTGTTGATATGGGTCACTGAAATGCCATTGAAGAATCCAAATTTTTCATCCAAGGCAGGGAATTTAGGGGTGAAGGATGATGAGATTAACTTTGAAACAAATGAATTTGAGTCACTTGTGAGCAATGAAATGGAGACATCCTGAACAGATGTGGCCATAGGCTTAAAACTCAGAATCAAGAGCTGTAGGGTTTGAAAGTCGTTGCACATAGATGATAATTAAAGGCATGAAAGTGGATTCACCCCCCTAGGAGTGTGAGAAGAAACACTGTAGTTTAGGATTAAGACAGAATGGAACTTAGTGACACCATAATCTAAGTTGTTGGGGCAATGAAGAATCTCTCTGAAGGATGTTTTATGTCTTTCCAAATTATAATGGCTAAATACTAGTTTTTCTTAGCAAATAATGTCAACAGTTATACCTTTGGAATAATATTTTCATTTATATTGTTCCAAAATTTTTAAGTGGATAACTTCAGATTTCAAATTTTTAATTTTCACTTCAATGCTTTCATCACTTTAAATTTCTCATCATGAGGATGATGTGTTAGAAATACCAAGTATATATCTATTTTGTTGTTACACTTATTACTTTGCTTTATTAGTAAAGCATATGAAAGTTGATTTTAGTTATTAGTAAAATATATGATAAATTGCATGTTTTTCAAGGAACAACACTGTTAGGACCTTGAAAAACATGTAATTTTCAAGAAATCTGAGTTAGTGACTCAGAATGTTCATTTTATAAGATTTTCTCCTCTATGTATTTCTAACCATCTTCTATGTTGGTGGGACAGAAAATGATTATAGTTCAGATGTCAAGACGGCTACAAAGGAAATTATTCACTTCAATGACTAAAACCAGCTTTTGGTCCTTTGCCTAAAATATTACTTTTCAGAAAATATGCTTTTGGCAATAATTTATCAATTTTAAGAAATATGTTTAAACAACTGTATTAAATGTCATCATTTACATATATTTGTCCATAATAATGAGTTAGGATGAATTCTTAAATTTCATTTTAAAGTGGACTTAACTGTTTCCTTTTTTAGAGTGTGATTATAATACCATGTTTACATAAGGGTTTATTAAATTTCCTGTGATATAGATGAAAAGCAGTATATTAAATACAATTTAAAATCATCATATGGTAGGAGAGCCAACCATCCATTATAAGAAAAATAGGTTAATAGTCGGTGGCAAGGTAAATATGTATTTTAAAGTTTTGGATTATATTATGGCATCTAACTTTATAGTCAATCAGGGAATATCTACCATTAGAGTCTGGTTTTCCTGGGAAATATGCTCTTGGCTTTTGCTGTTTACAGGCAGAGTTCACTGGGTAAATCTTGGTCATGCACGCTGAATGCATAACAGGATATAGAGTGAAGTGCCTGAAGATTCCTGTTTGAAAAAGGAAAATATGGCATTTGTTAAAGTTAATTCAAAGACATATGTGAACTCTCTTGTCATGCTTTTGTAACTGTGGTATTTTTAGAGAAAAAAGAATTTCAGGAAGATCTCAATACTTCAAGTAAAAACAAACTAATATCTTATTCAGAATTCAGGACTGTAGCTAACTGCCTGACTTCAAGCTAAATCTTAAAACATATGATATGCCAAATTATAATACATACTGTACTGGAGGTTTCCCATAAACATGAGGACTCAGCAGCAGCCATAGTTGCTTAATGTCAGTCTGAGCAATCAAATCATATGCAGCGCTTTTCTTCTGCACTGTACTATTTTGAAATGTCATATTATGCTGCATCACTTTGATAGCAGCCTCATCTGCTTCCTTTATCTTTATTAGCTGCCTTTTGTCCTTTCTTTGAGATTCCTACACATTGTTTTTATAACCTAATTCCATACCTTATTTGTTACTGTAAATAGCATCCAATTCTTCTTGAGCTGCCACCATGAAATCTTCCATTGCCTTACTTTTCACCCACCTTAGCAAGTATCTAAATTCCTTTTATAGAATTTTTTATTGAATAAATTAATGTTTGTAGCCTCCTTTACGACTGCCACCATCTATGACTTAGGCTTATAGTTTAACTAAACAAAACATAATCACAACCCTAAATCCTCAAAAAATACTTTGGTAGAGAACACAAGGGCTCAGCCTATTCTAGGTCTACCTCCTCTGAACATCTAGGAAGTTCTCTTTCACCACCCCTCAGTCAGGTACCAAATAAACTAGTCCTACTCAATAAGTTATGAACAAACAGGTCAAATAATTTAATTACCAATGAGGAGACATCCCAAACCCTTATCCCCTGTCAAAAGGAGAAGGTCTCTTCATGGCACCTTCCCATGAACCGGTTGTATGTTCCATGACATGAAGAGGCTGTGTGTTCAATGAAGATGGTGAAACTTGCAAAAGTCAGAGTTTCCGAGTGACTACTTGAAGCAGATCCTTGATGAACATGAAGTAGCAGTAAGAAATAAACTTCACTTTTAATGAGCCATTGAGATTGCTGGGTCACTTTGTTCCTGCAGCATTACCTTGTTTATTCTGACTAATACTCTAACAAAATCAAATTTAAAAATAAGCACATATCATTTTATGGATACAATGTATCTCTCATGCTGGCATAGATAGAGACAATGCTCACAAAGGTAGTATGTAAAGTGCTCTAAAGTTAGGAGGATTTAATCATGTCGTACACTCTTGGAGCACATTTTTTAATGTTACCTATTCATATAACTGAGAAAGCTATAATAAGAACAATGTGATATCCCATGTATTTTTGAACAAGAGAACATGGGTAACCCAGAAATATTATATTCAAAAGTTCAGACCTCCTTTATAAACCTTCTAAATGTAGCCTATAGTTATTTATTTCTATTTAATTATTTTGTTTGTAAAATAGAGTCTAAGACAGAAAGAATGGGGACCTGTATTTGATTCCTTATGAGTCAATTGAATTCTATTTAGTTGAATTCAATTCAATCCAGACACTTTCAATGAAGAAAATATTACACTTGAAATTTCAAACACCAGTGAATAAATCCAAACCTTTCCCTAGATGCCTTCCAATAATAGATGTGATCAGTCTTTTTAAATTTCTATAAGCATGCAGGTATAAACTCATTTCTTATTTTCTTGTTTTTACTCCATGACCAGCAAAAATTCCTTTGAGTTAATTAATGTGACCCTAACTTATGTTTAATGACTTTATAATCATTCCTTCAATATAAGCCATAAATTTTCACATAATTCCCCTAATGATGGATATTCACTTTATTTCCAGTTAATTTTATTATAAATACTACTAATCTTATCTGTCATCTGAACTGCAAGTATTTTGTTCATAATTTTACAAATAGTGTTTTTATTCCCCTGGAATTTAGTTTTGAATAGAGTACAGGCTAATGGAACAATTTTGTATTATTTTAGCATACAGTTTTATATTCTTTTTAAACCAGTAGCCAGTTGTGTCATCACAATATTCTCAACAAACTAAACTTCTACCTTTGTCAGATATTAAAATGTCCTGTGAATGTAGGTTTATTTTTAGAATTGCTAGGCTCTTCTACAAACATTTGTCTATTTTTTTGCCAATACCATATTCATTTAAAGTGAATTTATAATCAATTTTGACATGGTGGCTTTCAATAAAATTCTTCCGTAGAGTGATGGTGTCATTTCACTGTCTCCTACCCTCAAGTGTTGATGATGAAGCTCAGTGCCTGTCAGTTTCTTTTTCATTGTAACTTGTTTCACTTGGAAGTTTTAAGATTATCCCTTTCTCCGTAGAGTTCAGAAATATTTTCTAAAAATTTATTTCTTATGTGTATATCTTTTCTTTTCAATCTACCAAGAGACTACAGGGGTTTGTTATTTAATTTATAGAACATATTCTCTATCATGTCTTTAATCATTCTTCTTTTGTCCCAGTTCTTACATTTCATTGTAGAAATTCTCTTGCATGTTTGGTCTCTTAGACTTCTTAAAGTATTATGTTTCTCCTCATTCTCATTTCTTCATGTTCTTACCCTCTATGTTTGGCCATGGTTGGTACCCTTGATCTTCTGGGCCACTCCTACATATCTCCTTTGATCCATGTGTTAAATTATTTATTTCCACAAAGTCTCCCAGGTGCTGTACTTGAATTTCCTGAAGGGTTCTTATTAATTCTTTACTCAAGTTGTCAAGTCTTTCCTCTGACTGCTGTATTGGCTGGGCACAAGTTCTGATGTTCCGATGGATTTTCCTTGGATGGATTGTTAGTTTTCTTTCTTTGCTTACTGGAACTGAGGTCTTTGAGTTAGAGTTTCCAAGAGAGGAGAATCACTAAGGCAGGAAGTCATGATAGACTCACAGAGGCTCCCCTTTCCCCAGACTCGGAGTGTAGAAGCAAGCAGGCTGTCTGCCTCCTGTAAAAGCACCCCAAGGAAGGGTCTCTGATCCCTCTGGTTCTTGATCTTCTAGCCTTAGAGGCCAAATAGGCAGCTACTCTGGGCCTCCTAAGGGCAGGAACAATAAACATATCCATATGACCATGTGATGGTTTTCATTGCTGCTGTTTATGCTCACAGCTGTCCTTGACTCTGGTTATCCACAGAGAGTGTACTATTATATGCTATAAAGCCAGAGAAGTTGATGGGGTGTAATACTTTGATGAGATCAAAACTAGCACTCCTGACTGCATTCTGGGCTCTCCTTTGCTCCTCATTCTTTAAACTTCCTTATCTATTGGTTGTGTAAACCTTCATGCAATCTCTGTGGATTCTGAATATGTTTCAGTGCTTCTGTGTTAAGGGAGATTTATTAGAAAGCAAGGTCTTTAAAGGCAAGAGCTATACATTCTATTTTGATTGAACTCAAGGAACATATGCAGTGCTCTGCACTAGTGGATATTCAATCAATGCTATTAGCTGAGTGAAATAGCTTTAATATGGCTAGGTTAGTGGGAAGAGGGGTGGTTCTTCCATTTTCTTTTAATGGACTACAATTTTTATTTTAGTTTATGAACATAGTTTTCAATGATTTACATTTTCTCAATAATATTTTATATGCATTTTTTAAAAAAGTAACTAGTACCAATATAAGTAACTATTACCAATATAAGAAAGCTATATTAGATATTTTCTCTCTCTGATTTATATTTAATAAAAGGGGCTTTATATTGTGCTAATGGCTTAGTAAGTTTTTTTCTTGAAGAGGTAAGATTATCATACACACAAATAAAATTTGAAGTTCCAGAGGCCAATTAGTCTTTGTAAACTTTTCTTTTATAAAATAAATTCTATTTACACAAAGATAAATGGCAAAAGCTTTATTTTATTTTTTATTTTATTTTATTTTTCATTATACTCCTTTCAACTCACACCTAGTAAGCAGCCTTTCAACTAATAAGCTAGTATATGTGTGCTTTTTTTTCTTATCTACCAATTCTTGCATAACAATCAAAATAGTCCCATGGATAATGAACATCTCTCATCAGATGAAGTAAAATATTTGTACCAAATAATGACATCCTGATAAACTGGTTTATTATCTAGACAGCAGTGTTCTAGAATCCTCCTAGATTATTTTAGGTTGAATAAAATCCTACTATTATTTTAACAAGAAACCTATGCGTACAAAAACATTGAGAGAATGCTTCCTATTTGTGACTATCAAGTCACTTTTCTTTTCCAGCATTATTATCCTCCACTTGGAAAGCATAAAGGGAAATACCATGAGGTAAGAGACTTCCTTATGACAAACAATTAATCTGTTGCAGGGGTCAAAAGAGAACTTCCCAAGCAATAGCCTGGCCTTGCTAATAAGTAGACACGATTTCTTCATGTAGAGCAGCTTGGTTTGGAAAGCACTACAGGAGATAAATAAATAAATCAAATGTGAGCTATATGTGGCCAAGTTGCTTCTTTGTTTGCTGGAAGACAACCCAAGACAAAAGAGGCTCCATGTTCCACAAGAAATAAGGAGGCAAATTTGTTCATTTGTTTTCAGAACACACATGCTTATTGCTACCTGCATTCAGTTGACATATATGCCATCCAAATGTACTTCAGGTTCACACTACAATCATGTACCATTCTCACATACCATTCTCCAACTAGATGAGCTGTTCAATTTTAGATATGTGAACCTCCAGAACTGTGAATTAAACAACCTCATTCAATATCAAGCAGAATTCAAAGAAGTTTAAAGTTTTAATAATTGTTTGTTCAGTCAGGGAGGAAAGGACTGAAATGGCATGAATCCAAGTGGGTGGAGATTTCACCCTCCTGCTTGCTACATAGGATAGTACACAAGAATCCGTAGTTAGGACTTTAAATAAACAGAATTAACAGTGAGAAAGGAGGAAGATGTTTTCTGAAGGAGAAAAAAGTGTAGAAGTTTTAGATCTACTGATGAATTTGAAATGTTGGCTTACTTATAAAATACAAATGGAAAAGGCTAGTTTTTAAAGACCACAGCTGGAAAGAACTATTTTTTTAATGCTAGAAAAAAAATTGAGTAAGTATATGAAAATCAAAACTAAATAGGAATTAGAAACAACTTCATCATCCCCAGAAGTCTTTTACTGAGTTAGAAAAGATCAGGATAGAGAACAAATGTTATAAGAGAAAAAGACCACTAGCAATCATATTAAATGGGCACACTTTTCCTCAAAATCTGGTGGTTCTTTGCACTAGAATACTGTGGTATCACATAGTCATTGTTATTGATCCTACTTGCTACAGACAGTCTTTATCCTCATTCATAATGTTTCTGTCTTGCTGTACTTCAGAATGCAAGGGTCATAGGGGAGCCTCCCCTGCTCAGGCATACTGGACGGCCTTGTTCCTAGTCTCCCAAGTGCCCTGGCATATGTCTCTCATAGCTCTCCAGCCATGATCAGTGGGACTGGGCTATGCCTTAGATTAGACTAGAAGCTCCCTCATAGCAACAACCCTGTGTAGTTCTCTGTACTCCAAGTTCCTTGCATAGCACATCACAAAGATAAAGTACCCAAACATATTTGAACTAAAGGGAGAATGAGTTTTACTCTATCCCAAGTGAAAGGTGAAGTTTACTGTAAATGTGATAACTCTTAAACCAAATCTAAATAGCTTGAGCTGTACTTAACAGCCTTCATTTGGTTTATAAAATGTTACCTTGATTTTTTATTGTGTAACATTCTCAAAGTTTTCAAAGTTTGGATCAGAAAACTGCACCTGCAAGATTTCTCCTTTCTTAATCCAAAAATAGAGCACATATTCTTAAATCTTACCCCTCTTAAGTGAGTTCTTTTCCTTCTTATCCAAATTGTGTGTGGGGTGGCAGGGGATGGGAGGACAACCCGGACTTCCCTTATTTCAGTCCACAGTCTAAATTCCAGGGTCCAGACACTTAACAAATAGTTTTAAAATATTCTTCACATTTTCTCATAGGTGATCCACTCTATCTCATATTGTCTGCTAATATATGTCCAGTTTACCCCAGAGCTCTAGCATGACACATGCCTATCGGAGCATAGGAGGTAACTATCCTGAAGATTTAGGGTTCTGATACACTGGTGATGCTTCTAGTGTATCAGTGGCATAGAGTGTGTCAGACAATCTCCTCTAAGGCAAATGACAGATTATTACATCTCACACCTCTTACCCTGAGAAAGAAATGCAGACAGCAATGACTTCTGAGTTGATTACGATGTGATAATTAAAAGGGAATGAAAGATGGCATTCCTGACCAAGTAAAGAGCACAAGTCAATGTCTGAAGGCATGAAACAGCATGGTTTCTATAGGGAAGCAAAAGCAATTTGATATCATTAGAGCATAAACTGCAAGGCAAGAAGTGTTGAGAGAGATGATTAGGAAAACAGAGCTGACACAACGGGCTTAACCACTGAAGGGTCTTAAGCAGCAGACCATTTCTTGGTATTTCCAGAAAGCAGACACTGAGGCAATGTTTGTGGGCTACTAATTTACTGACAAATGTTATCACAGAGTATCAGGTGTGAGGAAAAAGGGAAGTGACATGGGGCAGATGGAGATTGATGTGAGGATGCTGTTGAGCCATCAGTGCAACCGGTCACTTCATCTCACAAGACTGTCTTCGAGAAACCACATGAAAAACTAAATCTAGAGACAGCCTGTTTAGAAGAGAAGGGAATAAGAATTTTATCTGCCACTTCTCAATTTCCGTTTGTCAGAACTTCACCTTGTTGCATATCAAAGCTTCACATTTCCGTGGTGTGTCAGGATCAAGTACTCAACAGTGTACCAGGGGCTGTTTCTCAAACTGTGAGAATTTCTGTGACTCAGAAAGTATGGGCTTGCTCTAGAAACTGAGGTATTTGCATTGTTATATCCTGTTGAGGGTTATCAGATACTCCACACAGCGTTCTTACCCGTCGAAAACATCTCTACTGCCATCAAACCTTCTGGGTCAGTGTGAGTGTGGAAGGTTAGGTCATAGTCTGACTTACCGCAGAAACCTCTCTTGCTGGCTACCTTCTGAATAAATCAATTGTATTCACATTAACAGAGGTATTCTTTGCTACCTCCAAACTCCAAAGAATTCAAAAAATATTCTACTTTTCCTTAGCAGAAGGAGATTTATATTAGAGACTATTAGGGATAGGAGGAAAACAAAGTGTTTCTCTGACTTTCACAAACCACTCAACACCACACTTCTGATGCCAGATGTGTGAGGATTATTTCCCCATACTCCAAGCACTTCTTCAGCAGACACCAGCTGGGTGTGCTATAATTCAATTCTGACACTATTTTCCTGGACATAGTGTTAGATCCCACAGATTGAGGATTTGGTTCCACAAGACTCACACCTCCCCACAAGAGAAAACAATTGCAAGACCCATGTTGTGACCGGTACTTCTGACAGACCAGCTATAAAACGTGGGCTCTTATGACTCCCTCCTCAGGTTTGAATAATATGCTAGAGCAGCTCACAGAACTCAGAGAAACACTTTACTTACACTTACACCCACTTATTATAAAATATATTACAAAGGATACAGATGGGTATCCAGCTGGTTGTAAGAGAAGCATAAAGTTTAGCATGTGAGAAGGGTATGGAGCTTCCATGCCCCCTCCACTGCAAGACCCTCCGCATGTTCAGCTATCTGGAAGCTCTCCTAAACTCTGCTCTTTTAGGTTTCTATGAAGGCTTCATTACATAGGCATGATTGACTACATCATTGTCTATTGGTGATCTCTCAGCCTTCAGTCCCTCTCCCCCTTCCAGAGATTGGCAGGTGGGACTAAAAGCCTTGGGTTTTCTGGTGGCCAGACCCTATTATGATGCTTTTTTAGGAGCTGGCAGGTGGAGCTAAAAGCCTTGGTCTTTCTGGTGACCAGCCCTCATTATGATGTTTTCTAGGCACCTTCAGCTACCAGCCACCTCATTAGCATACAAAGACTCATCACTCTGGAGATTCTAAGGGTTTTAGGAACTGTGTGCCAGGAAATAGGAACAAGGACCAAAAATGTATTTCACAGTATCACACTGATGATGTCCTTCCATATGTAAGACCACTGAACCACCAAAACTTCAAGTTGTGTGACAGGGCCCTGAATCTTTGTCAAGTTTCTCTTCAACTGCTGCCACGCATGTGTCATACTAGGATGTTAAGATACCACTTTCTACTCACCATGTTCAAATAGCATTCTTTCACTAGTATAGTGGATCTATATGATGTTTTGAGGAATTCAAGGCATCTAATATTTCTGAAAACTATTTTGAAAGAAATCTGAACAGTTAACATAGATCTGCATCAAGAGAGTAAATGTGTACTATTGTCCTTTCCATGTGAAAATGAACTGCTTTGTCTCCCTATAGATGGGGATTAAAAAAATGCATTTGCCAGATCAACATCTGCAAACCAAGTGTCACTGGCTGTGTTGATCTAGTACAGCAGCTGCTTTACTTTTAAATTTATAATAGTTCATCCTCATCCATCACAATACATCTGTTTTATATGGTGGCTAGATGAATTGAATGACAATATCATAAGGGCCACTACTCAAATCTTTTTAGCCTATTAAGGAAATGTGCCTCTGTATTTCCTTGTAGGATTCAACTTTTCTTCTGATTATCTATTTTGGCTAGGGAGCAGAAACTTTCACCTCTTTCACTTGCCCCCTTTTTTTAAAATCATAGTGGCCCTTCTTCCGCTGGTCAGGGCAATTCTTTCCAGCTTTTAAGTCCATGTATCAAAATTATATGCTTAGGAATTAAGGAATTAGCCAAAGGGTGAGTTTGAGGACTAATTGTACCCATTGTTCGCTTAAATAAAAACTTTGTAATTTGTCCTCTATAAGCCCCTATTCTGACGAGAAGATTACAGTGGCATTCCAGGGCCCCTGGTATCACCTCAGACCCTATAACTATTGATTAAAAATTTAGATGTTTTTCTTTCTTAGCGTATAGTTACTATGATACATGATGCTAGGTCAGCAATTCAAGGAAGAATCAGAATACTAAATGTATATACATTCAGTGGCATTGCAAGGTGCTTATACAAGGAACTAGGTTTTCCCTTCAATCAATGAGCCTTGGATCTGGAAACTTACTTACTTAAATTTGGAAAATTAACAAAAGACCACGGTTTTCCATGCTAGTGGTTGACATCAGCATTCTGTTAGCTAGTTTTCATTTTTAAAAATTATATAGTTTGAGAAAACCTCTGGTCACTATTCATTATTCTGCCCCTAGATTCTGTATAATCCCTTAGCTATGCCACAGATTCCTGTGAGTGAAAGCACCGTCAAGGTCATTCTGGCCTTCATGCTCAATATAGTAATATATCTACATTGCCTCTGACTTTTAAGTGCTTCCACATGGTTTCTGCAATTCCAGAATCCCGTGATCTCTATTCACATTAGGCTTCATCTTCCACAGTCAACCTAAGTTTACAGAGGTTAGCAATCATGGTGTTGTTCAAAGAGGCTAACATCTACCCACTTTCTTCTGTGCATTTCTTATGGTCTTAGTGGAAGAAATGTCCTCAGTGTTCAGTAAACTTATCAGGCAGTCGATTTTTCAGTTCTTACATAGTCTATTTACATTATTATTTCTACTTCCTTGAGCTTTCTACCCTTCGAGCTTTCTATACCTTAGTCTACACCTTTTGTCTTCACTTCATTTGCAATAAACCATAATAATGTCCAAACTTCAAAAAGTCATTCTAATAAACTACCAGACAGGTTACAAGTGTTCTTTTCAGAACATTGAACTCTGAGTCACATCAACATTTGTGTGAATAAATTCTCTTCTCTCCATTCTTATAGATCTCTATTCCAATCTAGAATTCTCCATATTGCTCCTAAATGTATTTCTTGGTTCCTGCTGGAACATATTAACCAGGTGAATGCAAAAATTGCCCAGCTTACTACCAAAGACAGTTTCCAGATTGTAGTAAATAGCTTTGTAGTTTTATTTAGATAGAGCGATAAGTGGAATTTTGAGGTGGTCCATGCATCCAGAATTTGCAGAGCAGAATAACCAAGAGAGAGGAAGGAAGAAAAAGAGAAACAGAAATCTTCAGAGGAGTCTTCCTTTCTCAGTCTGAGTTTAATAGAAACTATAATGTCAGAGTTCCAAGAAGCTCCACAAACCCTAAGCAAAAGACACACAGAAAAACGCACCAAGGCGTATTATGGTCAAATTGCTGAAAAACACTGATAAAGACAAAATATTAAAAGCAGAAAGGAAGAAAAAGACATGTTACATACATACAAATTGTACAGTAGCTAAGCAGGATATTCCTACACTCCTGTGCCACTATTTTGTTTTCTGCCATTTAAATGATGTTGATCAGATTTTCAGCTTGGATCCTCCACACTTCACAAAACAGCCCAGATTTGTGTGAAATGATTCATCTGTTCTCAGCAATTAATGAAGCAAGAATATATCCTGTGGTTAAGAAAATGTGTTTGAACATAGATCAGTCTTTCTTTATGAATGCCTAGGTAGACAACCCAGTTAGCCGGATCATAAGTTGATCATCAGAGTAATTTTCACCCCATAGCATCTATGTCACAGGCTATTAAAAGATCAATACCAGAAATAACAGTCATCCAACTGCTGATCCTAGTGCAAGACGGCAGTAGAGTCAAACAGTTTAAAAGCTAGAACTCTGGAGCTGGACTTCCTGGGTTAAAATCACAATGATTGTGTATTAATTTTGAGACCCTGGACAAGTTACTTAACTCCGTTTCCCCATATGTGAATCATGTATAATAAAAAAAATTATAAGATTTTTAAGAGGATTAATTGAAGAGACATGCTATTTCACTTAGCCCTGTGTCTGCATACACTAAACCCTCACTAAAAGTTAGGTACACAGCCAGGAGTGGTGGCTCATGCCTGTAATCCCAGCACTTTGGGAGGCCAAGGTGAGAGGATCGCTTGAGCCAGGAGTTCAAGATCAGCCTGGGCAATATGGTGAAACCCGTTTCTATAAAAAATTAGCTGGGCATGGTGGTGCACACCTGCTACTTGTGAGGCTGAGGTGAGAGGATTACCTGAGCTCAGGAGGTCAAGGCTTCAGTGAGCCGTGATGGCTACACTGCACTCCAGCCTGAGCAACAGAGTGAGACCTAGTCTTAAAAAAAAAAAATTAGGTAAATGGAGAGGAATGAATATTTTAACCATCCAGTGTTTAACAAAACTTTGTCTCATGATGATCACAACTTTCACAAAATGTTTGTGTTTTTTAAATCTATCTCCTGAGTTAAGAAACCATTATACCTCCTCTACAGCAGCACTTTACTAGACAAATGAATAGGTAGCATTTTGCCAGACAGATGAACCTAGGCAAGTTCTCACTGCCTGCCAGACTTGGGCGAGGTAACTACCTCAAGGAGAGAGTTGGTCTGTAATTAGGAGCTAGGAATACGCATGTGGGGCTTACCCTACCAGTTAATCTTTAAAATGAAATTATTCTTATCTTTCACCAACTCAGCCCCCTGCTGGGGCATCCTTTGTGTTAAATTAAACAAGTTTTCCTGGTCTAATCCTATTTCTGTTATGTGGATAATAGAAAGTAGCTAATAAGAGAAGCATGCTCAGTTAAAATCAGGTTTTAAGGTCTTTTTGCAATGGTGATACAGGGTGGGTACAGTTTAAATGATGTTTAAACCCATATATGTGAACATATTTATAATTAGAAAAAAGAGAAAAATAAGGAGAGATGCATTGCTTTTTGAGTGCAATGCTACTGCTTCTGTTTAATGCGACATACTGAACGTCAAACTCTTGGCAAACTCACCAGATAGGAATGTCGCTCCTCCTTAATTCTCCTCCTGTGGGTGAGTAAGTGGTAAAGAGGACGCTGGGTGTTCACTTATATAGAGCTGTTGAGGGGAGACCCCATCTATGGGAAAACTGTGGGGTAATAAGCAGGGTTGCTCCTCAGCCTCACTCCTGCAGTGATCTTGGTAATATTGTTAAATGAAGTAAAGCAGCATATGTATAAAGAATAACAGTTATAATTTTAATTTTTCATATAAATCATTTTTGTATGACGGAGTAATCTTTAATTTCCTATTTTTCACATTTTCTATACTGAGCATGTAATACTTTACTAATAAGAAAATAAACATTTTTATATTATTGAAAACAAATGTCCATGATCTTGCTATATTCTGTATCACATGAAGGGAAGGTTTTGAACTTTTAAATATATGAACGTGTGATTTATTGAATATATTTAATATCCAACAGTAAGCAATCATATTGTTGAGAAAAAAGAGAGACTTCCAAGTTCTTGAATAAATTTTAGACTAAATAAATTAAAATTTATAAATTAAAAAATATGTGAGGTATACTTAATATAACCTCTAAGGTATATTTTTGAAGTATGTGGGAAAACTGCATAATAGAAATATTAATTTATAAATTCCTCTTTTAAGTTTCACAGAGTTTGACATTTTACTGTTAAATATCAATCAGCCTTTTGAAATACTCAGTATTTTAGTTATTAGCTACCTTTCTCCAATAGCTAAGTTGCAGTCCTAAGAAACAGTGAAATAAATTAAATAAATGATGTTTTGGGGTTTTTTTCACTCTACCGTGTTTACTTTATAGTGGTTTTTTTTTTTTAATAATATTCTTTGGAGGAACATTTTTCTGTGAGGTAATTCTGCAAACAAATGTGAGAAAACTAGAGTCAGAAATTAATGCAAGCTGATACGTTAAAAAAAATAAGTTGTATTGCCACTCTTTTTTTTTATTTGGTACTACTGCTACCATTTAATGAACATCTCCACATCTAAGCCTTGTGGAATTTGCCTTAATGCATTATTTTATGTAATCTTCACACAACCCTATGCGGATGGAAATTAGTATTTCCATTTTAAAAGTGAAATAATTTGAGTCTGGAAGAGTTTAAGTAACATAAAGATGACTCTGAATTATAAAGAGAATACTTTCCTGAATTCTTCTTGTTTGTTTGTTTTGTCTTGTTCACATTGTGATATTGTTGACTGAGTGATTGTGAATAACTGGTATCTTTAAGAGCAATATTCTCCACTGGAAGAAAGATGTCACATCTTCCAAAGACCCATTAAAGATGCTCAAGGGACCAAGAAGAGGGTTCGACTTAGTAAAGTCACTCCAGTACTTCACTCCTGCTTGTATCTCTAAATGTGGCTGCCTCTTCTGGTTCATGTTTATCTGCTTAGACAAATAATTAGAAAAGTAACTACTATTTTTAGAGAAATTACCACAACCAGGTTCTGTACTAAGCACCTAGAATTAGATGTTTTTATTTAATTTTCATAACTTAGAGACAGGTACCATGATCACGTTTTACAGATGAATAAACCGAATCTCAGAGTGACTAAATGATTTTATCAAAGTCGCAAAGGTAGTTAATGGCACAGCCAGAATGTGAACCCAGGCTGTCAAGTTGAAAACAGACCATGTAACATTTGCCCCTAATTTCTACGTCCACATGCGACATTTCTTGGTGTCTACTTGTGCAACTGTATCCCTGACTTCTCCCCTACATTTAGTGTGGACCTATGTCTGCTTCCCAAAAATGTCTTTGTTTGCATCAGTTGTTCTGATCTTCTGCGTGTTTAGTCCCACATTCATTCTCAAAACAGACTAAGAGTAGACAATGAATTATATGGTCACCTTACCAAAAGCCAATGAAGATATATACTGGAATTCACCTGACATGCGGTTGTGAGCCAGCCCCTCATCTGAGATCCATCTCTGCTCAGGGCCACTGCAATTTCTCTGACACATAGGAAAACAAGCAATTCCACTCATACAGAGACTATATGACTAAAAACTTCAGTATCTGCAAACTAGGTTTTAATAACAGTGAAGGTGAGAATATTACTCATATTACCTATCTCCTCCAGAAAGTACCCTGGAAGTGTGCTCAAGGTTGCCTTGGCAATCAGGTTTTTATTGAAAGTTAAAGATTATTAACTGAAAAAATTAGATGTTAAAATTGTTTAAAGTTGAAATAGATGCATCAGAGATTTTTTTTAAAAACCTCTTTGAAACTGTGCTGTGAAAAACAGTATAAACAGCTAAGTTAACAACTGATAAACAGAAAATATTCTGGTGTCCTGATTACATTCTTCTATTAGTGCACTGTAACAGTTTCTCTTAAAATATGCTGTTTTCAGTTCTTTCAAAATATTTTCTTTTTTAAAAGCACTTAATTAATAGTTTTGAGTCTTGATAATCTCTTAGGACTATGATTTTTTTAGTGTCCTGTAGTCATATACATGGTGTTCAAGGAGGAGACAGGAACTGTTTGGTCTACCCTGAAATTACAGCTGATACTGGAAATAATGTAAGCCAAGTGAATGCTTATTTTTTGTGAGATTACGGATGTTTAAATTCATTGTAAATGTTACTGAGTAGCTAAAACATGAAATAATGTTCAAGAAAATACAAGCAGTGTATTTAGAATTGATACAAGTTGCAAAGAGGCCTTTAAGAACATCTGATTTCCTGAGTAATCTTTTCATTTAACAAGTTTCATGGTATACAGATTTGAAAAAAACAGATGCTCAGAAATATACTGAAATTGAATATTATAACTTGACTAAGTGCAAAGTACTTTGGAGTGAAACTTCCAGACCCTTCTCTCTGCCTGCTCTGTCGTGTGTTTTTCCTGTGTATATCAGTAAAAGGTCCTGATATTTTCTTTTTAATTGCTATGCTTCCACAGTCCTAGGAATTTGGGGATCAGTTCGGGACTAAGAATCATGCCAGGAAGATAAATTACATTCATATGTCAGATATTGCCTCACAATGCTATCTAGCTCAGCAGGCTATAATGAGCCCCCACTCACCAGGCCAGGCTCCAGCCAAAAAAATAAATAAATATATAAATAAAAGAACACCTACTGTTTCTCCATCAAGGGCAAGTCTCTCAGAGGGCAAACAAAAGCAGCAGAGGGAGGCCAACCATATCCATGCAGTACTATGGGTTGCTATGCAACCCTCCGCGCAAGTTGGGCAGCAACAGATGGACACTTTGAATAGAATTAATGCCCCTCTGACCCACGTTTTAAATAGTACCCAAACCTACTGCCTGATGAATTCTATTAACTATAGGCACACTTACACATATAAAATATGGCATCATAACTGACATTATTACCCTCTTTACTAAAATAAAGTCATAAATCTATTGCAAAATTTGAGACTGATAATATTCAATGAGGTACTTCTATTTTTTTTCCTTTTTTTCTTGATAAATGAATCACTGATGTCTCATAACCTTGGGCTACATATTTCCCTTATAGTGTTGCTCTGATTTTATATGCAAACCTACAATGCCTGCTCTGAGTTTCAGCTTCACTTTTACACTGAATCCGGCTTCTTCCTCAACCATTGTCACCTGTGGGCTCTGGGCATTGTGTAAGAGACCTCCTTTCATTGTAACTTTAAGAAAGAACATAATATAGAATAAATATTTTATAGATCTTTGTGGGGACAATCTTGTAACTATGTTTCTGATTGAACAATCAATCTAAAGGCTATACCCAGAGCCCCAAAAGTTCTTTGTTCATCTACCTTCTGCCTCGGCCAAGTTTAAGCCACTTCTCATCCCTTGTGGTGAGTAGATATCAAAGGAAATCAGTGTGCCCTCAGGATTATGAGGATAAGGTCCCCTCTCTGGTCTCTTAAATTTTGTATCCTAGGTAACTTAGGTTGTTAGGACCTAAAAGAGAAGGACATCAATTCTAAAAAAAAAAAAATCTAGGAGTACAGAATCTCATATTGGTGGTAGCAAGCAGTTTTTAATTTTTAATGAAGTATATGTATGATAAGATATCTTAATAAAGTGATATGGATCACAGAGCACTGTCTTAGAGGAAAGAGACTGGAGAAAGACCTCTGGTCCTAGCCCTGCACCTAGATAGCCTTATAATCTTCTTTTTTTTTTTTTTAAGTTTCTTTTCTTAATATTAATGCCCTCAGCTGTAAAGAGGTTCTGGCTAGGTCATTCCTTTTGCCAGAAGTTAAAGGTTCCCACTTTTCCATTTCTGAAAAAATCAAAGATATGATTAAAATAAAATGAGTGAGAATTACATTTCTATCAGAGGATAAAGATGGGGATAACATTCAAAGCTCAATATCCACATCTAATTACAAAATCCTTCTATTCTGATGATAGAAAATAGAAAAGAAATGGGAAAGCCCTTGCACTCTAGGACCTAGAACATTCAGGAGTGCTCCTGTCTCTGGTTCCGTGCTTCCATTCCTTGCAGCTGCTCATACCCAGGGGAAAAGAGGTGGTTGCCCGTTAATTATGTGACTTTTGCAAAGTTTTCTGTCCCACCCGTAGTCTCTTGCTAGAACCATCCTTCTGTGGAGGAGGCAACAGCATGTGTGCCTCCAGTTTCAAAAGTGGTGCTGCTTCTCTGTCAGGCCCCCTGCTGCTGCCCAGTGTGTCTTCGTTTTGAAAATATGAGCTCAGTTTTCCACGAGTGTGTGCACAGGCTTGCAATCTTCTTGCTGGGAGTCATTACTTATATATGCCTGCAAGTACAGATATGCTTACGTATGGACTCCAGGGAAATATTTGCTTTTTTGTGTTTGTTTGTCCTCCTACCTCCCTTGAAGGCCCTGGAGGTGGGAAGTATGACATCTTAAATTATTTTGTCATCTCTGGCAAGATTTAGTGTTAATGACTTCATTGTGTCTTACCACTTCACTACCACCTGAAGTAATCACGTAGAAGCAATTCCATTCAGTAACTAGTTCCTGTCTTTGTAGTCCCATATACTTTCTGAGGAGACAAGGGATTTGATTTAGCCCTACATTTATTCTGGTAATTATCATACTGTGTCCCATTGAAGTCTCAAGTTATATATCTTTCAAGAACTGCAGCTCCCTATCTGTTATTCAATATATAATGCTTTAATTCTATTCTCTTCCTCTTAATACCTGCATTTCAAAAGTAATCTTATTTCTTTGTAAATTCTGGATATTAGCCCTTTGTCAGATGGGTAGACTGCAAAAATTTTTTCCCATTCTATTGGTTGTCGATTAATTTTTTTAAATAGAGGTGGGATCTTGCTATGTTGCCCAGGCTGGCCTCAAACTCCTGGACTCAAGTGATCCTCCTGCCTCAGCCTCCTAAAGTGCTGGGATTACAGGCATAAGCCACTGCAGTTTCAGTTTTAAAACCTAGACAATCTTAGCAAACCAGGATGATCTACGCCATGCTGAGGAGTTCTATGACAGGAGACTTTCATTGCTAAAACCCAGAAGGTCCTGGGCAAGCCCGGGCAAGTTGGTCACTCAGTGGGGACTCGGGCTGGCTGCCTATGCTGTGGGTCATCAGTAGGATCAGTGGAGAGGGAAGAGGTGTTTCCCCTCCCCATGGACCGAATGAAGACACCAAGGAGAGAGTATGATGATGGGAGCTGTTCTTTGAAGTCCCGACTCTACTCAGTCTCCTGCATTCCAGAAAGCACTAGCACCTAGAGAAAGGCGGTAGGACAGGTAGAGAATGAGGGCTGAGAATAGCTGCCCTTCTGAGCCTGGTTTGAATGTGATAAGACAGGCCAGAGCAGGAACATGGAGCTGACCCTTCAACTCCAGCCTGGGCCACTGATCTAAGCTACTGTCCTCCTTATGTTCCCCGCAGGCCAGACAGGAACATGGAGCTGACCCTTCAACTCCAGCCTGGGCCACTGATCTAAGCTATTGTCCTCCTTATGTTCCCCGCAGGCCAGCCAGGGCTCCGCTGCAACCGCTGCCAGAAGAACCTGTCTTTGCACACGTCGGTGCGGATTCTTTACCTCTTCCTGGCCCTGCTCCTGGTGGCCGTGGCTGTGCTGGCCTCTCTGGGTGAGTCCAGGGCTTGTCCATCCCGGGCTGCAGAGGGGTGTCTGGTCAGGGATCCAGCACCAAAAGCTTCCTTGCAAAGACAAATACTTGATATCTGTATCCCAGGGCCTAGAGCCAGCATCTTCCTGCCTAGGGAATCTCTATGCCTAATCCAAACTCTAGAGACTAGCAACTGATGAGCTCTGTGGCCTTGAGGAAGGCACCCGCCTCTGGGGACTGCTGCTTTCCCACTGGTGTAATGAGATGATACGACTAGGTCAGTGTTTCTCAGTTTCAGCTCCATGTTGGAGCCACCTGGGAGCTTTAAAGAAGGTTGATGTCTGGGCCCCACCCCGATCATGGAATTAATTCTGTATCTTTCACCTCTCCTGATGATTCTGTTGTTCACACAGGCTTGAGATCACTGGATTGAGTGACTTCTAAATCCCCTTTCATGGTCTATTTGAGTGTTTCTTATAGTGAGGCTGGGCACCTACCTGCAGCAATTTCACCTTCAGTGTTTGTTAAAATGCGAATTCCTGGGTCTCACCCAGCCAGAACTGCCGAGACCAAGGAATCTGGGGGGTCCCGCAGGTGAGATCCAGGGATCTGAGGTTCGGTTCTTCTCATACACATTAGAGTTTGTAGTGGTTGACCCGGGTCACAGCACACAGCCGGAGGCAGGTCACTTCCACCTTCCAGATGTGGTAAACTGATTACAGCAAATTTGGTGGCATCTCAGTGTAATCCCATGCCAATCTTAGCTTCAAACTTTGAAAATCCAGGCTCCGGTAGCTTTGTTTGTTCCAATCTACTGGATTTTAGAAACAAGGCCGGGAGTAGGGAGAGGGAGTCAAGGCTCTGAGGGGGCTTCCCGGCTCTCATGTGGACCCTGAGCCTGAGCACGTCCCTAAGGGGAGGCACCTCATTCTGGTCCTGGCTGGAGATATTCAGCAACCAGCCTTCTTAGCTTGAAGGCAAGAGGCCAGTATACTAATGATCTCAATAGACACAAATTGTCTTCCAGTAATGCGAAGGCATTAATTAATCCAACACAAGCCGAGCGCCTGCTCTGTGCCAGGCTCTGGGAATGCTCGGTTGCGTCAATTACATTTCACCATCAAGGGGCGTGGTTCTTACCCCTCGTTGGGCGATATTGGAATCCCTTGGAAAGCATTTAAAAATACATGCCAGAGTAACCCCCTCCACTCACTCCAGATGAATTAAATCATCCTCTCTGGGTAGGACCCAGGCCTTAGTCATTTATAAATCGCCTCAGGGGACTCCAATGTGCAGCTAGATTTAAGGACCTAGGGTTTCAGACCTTCCCAAGCTCCTCACCACCTGTCTCTGCTAAATCAATTCACGGGGTCTGGACTTTCAGAAAGTGGCCAAAATCCCAGGCCAGAGGAGGGAAGGAACCACAGTCTTCCTATCAGAGGCCACAAACTGGCTATTGGAGAACTTGCCAAGATTTCTGGTTGGTCCTTTTAGGGCTTCAGCTCAGAGCACCTAAGGGACCTGGGGCCATTATCAAAGCTCCAAGAGCCACAGGTTCAGGCCCAGAGAAGATCATATGTATCAAAGAGTTTCAGAGAGGACGACAGGGTGTGAGACGCTGTCACATACATAACGTTCATGAGTCAGCCTGGCAGGCTGCAGGGGGAGGCTGGCCACACTCCTCACGGGAGGGAACAGTCCTGGGGAGGAGACCTCATTTGCCCTGAGATCCAGCGTGAATGGACAGAGGATCAGAAGAACCGGGGTGAGGAGCGTGTGTTTGTGAACCGTGGGAGACCTTTGGGTTTCCTTTTTTGTATCTCAGGTCCCTAGAACAGTGTTGGCACCATCCTGGCCTAAATGGCGGGTGCCCAATAATATCTCTTGAAAGAATGTCTATAGATTTGTAAAGCATGTGTGTGTGTATGTGTGAGTGTGTGAATAGACCTGCTCAGTGCTTTACAACCAGGACTGTGACCAAAGCCCAGAGGGTTGGGAAAATCAGTCAGCAGACATTACAAACCGACTCTGTTCATTGAATCAACTATTTTTTTTTTAGTCAAGTGCATACTGGGAGCCAAGAACTATATTCATTACTGGGCAGCATAGTGCTTGGGAAAGCACAGACTCTGCCTTTATGGAGCTTATAATCTAGAGCGCAGTTTGGCCATTTTTTTCTGTAAAGGACCACATGGTTAATATTTTAGGCTTTTCAGATTACATATGATCTTTGTCACAACCGAACTCTCATTGCAGAGCAAAAACAGCCACAGGCAATCTGTAAATGAATAGGGGTGGCAGCTCCCATAAAACAGGCATTGGGCTGGATTTCGCCTGCAGGCCATCATTTGCCACCCCCTGGTCTAGAGCAGTGATCTCTAAACATTTTTAACTGTGCACACCATCAGTAAAAAAATTCATTTAAAATGCGTCCAAAGGCCAGGCATGGTGATTCACGCCTGTAATCCCAGCACTTTGGGTGGCTGAGGTGGGCAGCTCACTAGGTCAGGAGATTGAGACCATCCTGGCCAACATGGTGAAACCCCATCTGTACTAAAAATACAAAAATTAGCCAGGCACGGTGGCACACGCCTGTAGTCCCAGCTACTAGGGAGGCTGAGGCAGGAGAATTGCTGGAACCAGGGAGTCAGAGGTTGCAGTGAGCTGAGATTGCACCACCGCACTCCAGCCTGAACAGAGTGAGACTCCATCTCAAAAAAAAAAAAATTAAAAACTTTACACAGATTGATGAATGGGTGAAAGAGATGGATGACTATAAAATAAATACAGAAAAATACTACTTGTGGAATCTGGGTGATAGGCATATAGGTCTTCACTGTACAAGTCCTTCTATTCTTTTGTTTGAAAAATTATATAATTAAATGTTGGCAAAAAAAAGTTGATAGGCTCACACCTCCAAAATATACCTATTTACTTATGTGATGTATATGTATGATTTGCCATATTGTCTACATTATAAAACATAATTTTAAAGGGATAAAAAAATAATGTCTAAAAAGTTAGAAAAATGGCTTAAAAAGCAAATATTTAGTTATTAACCCTGAAATACACAATAAAGAAATAAGCAAGGCCAGGTGCAGTGCCTCATGTCTATAACCCCAGCACCTTGGGAGGCCAAGGTGGGAAGATCACTTGAGCCCAGGAATTTGAGGCCAGCCTGGGCAACATAGTGAGACCCCATCTCATTTCAATTAAAAAAAAATTGAAAATTAACTCAGGATGGTGACATGTGCCGGTAGCCCCAGCTACCTAGGAGCCTGAGGTGGGATGTCACTTGAGCCCAGGAGACTGAGGCTGCAGTGAGCCATGATCACACCACTGTACTCCAGCCTGGGTGACAGAGTGAGACTCTGTCTCAAAAAGAAAGAAAAAGAAATAAAATGAACAGGTGAATGAATTATATGGAATAGAGTGAGCCTTGGCTGTTGGCTTGGAAGTAGACTTAATGAAGCATAGGAATAGGAATCAAAGTCACTCAGTCTCTCTGTATTTCTTTTCATCTATGCATGGGATCTTAATTGTAGGGAGGCTCAAATGGAATAATAACTATTGTAAACTGTTAAGTGGTTGTCTCATGTAACAGCATGTGATTATTTCCAAACTCTCTCAACATGTCGCTGTCACTAATTAAGTAAATCTCCTGATGGCTTTGAGATGTACAATATTAACTGGAACCTGGAGATTCCAAATAATTCAAAAGCATAGAGTTTTGGAGTTGATGAGAGCCTTTGAGTCATCGAGCTCCACATTTTCATTTTTTATGTGTTTGCATTGAGCTCAGGAAAGGGAACTGACTTGCCCAAGGTCACCCAACAAATGTGAGGTAAACTAGGACCAGAAGCTGTGTTACTCAATGCTCTTGGTGGTGCCAATTCTTCCCTTTTGTACTTGACCTTAAGAGGATCTGTGGGAAACATCTTGCTGAACCTCAGAACAACCCGTGCCCTCCCTCACTACCAGGCCCATCCGGGCACTTGCCCAAAAAAGCTGGGCGTTCTGCCGCTGCCAAGACATGTTCCAACCACTGGCCAACACGACCCCCTTAGTAGAGTGTGAGGCTGCCCGTGGGGTAGAAACTGGTGTAAGCTTTTCTGGGCAGCAGTTTGACAGCTTGTATCAAGGACTTCAAAAATGTTACTACCCTTGGCACCCATAATTCTACTTTAAGCAATTTATCCCAAGAGAATTATCATAGATACACCACCATCATATATAAGGATTATTTCTAGAATTAAGCATTACTTACATTTTTTTTTTTTTTTTTGAGATAGAGTTTCACTCTTGTTACCCTGGCTGGAGTGCAGTGGCATGATCTCGGCTCACCACAACTTCTGACTCCTGGGTTCAAGCAATTCTCCTCCCTCAGCCTCCCAAGTAGCTGGGACTACAGGCGCACGCCACCGCGCCCAGTTAATTTTTATATTTTTAGTGGAGACGGGGTTTCACCATGTTGACCAGATGGTCTCGACCTCTTGACCTCATGATCCACCTGCCTCGGCTTCCGAAAGTGCTGGAATGCATTACTTATATTTATAGATCAAGTTTTATTTATGAGCTCAGAAGAGGAGGTACTTTAAGTGTCCCCAACAAAAGAATTCTTATATAATTGTTGTGTTATTTATATAGAGTGCCATTCCGATACCAAAAGTAATTATTTTAAAGTGATTTAAGCCTAGATGGGAAAATGTCCATAATATGATACCAACAAAGCAACATAAAACAGATGAGATGTTCGGAGCATCCTAGGTTTGCTTTTCTTTTCTAAGAAAGTACAGTCATCCCCACCTATCCACAGTCTCAGTTCCCCGAGGTCAATCAGCAACATCATGGCTTGATGATCCCCCTTCTGACATAAGGTCAAGGTCAGTAGTGGCCCAACACTAAGTCACGATGCCTGTGTCACTCACCTCACTGCATCCCGTCATGTAGGCATGGCATCATCTCATATCAGCAGAAGAATGGTGAGTATAGTACAATAAGATATTCTCAGAGAGACAGAGACCATACTTACGTGACTTTTATTATAGCATATTGTTCTAATAGTTCTATTTTATTATTAGCTGTTGTTGTTAATCTCTTGCTAGGCCTAATTTATAAATGAGACTTTATCTTAAGTATGTATGTATAGGAAAACACATAGTCTATATAGGGGTCCTTACTCTGAGGTTTAAAGCATCCACTGGGGGTCTTGGAATGTATCCCCTGCAGGCAAGGGGGAAGCTGCATATATCTGTGTGGCCAAAGAATGGTTATCAATGTAAACAAGACTAGAACAAATACATGAAAGCACTGATGGCAGCAATCTTTGGGTGGTAGGAATAAGAATAATTTTTTAAAGTATTTTTTTCTGAATTTTCCCTATTTGATTGTATGATCAGGTCCTATTTCTAAAATGTGTGGCGGTGGGTGAGTTATTATGTTTTCAAAGGGCCTTGTGGCAAACTCTGGCTATAAGAAGTATGTTCTCTAATCACCATGAAGAAGCCTGAGAGGAGGAGGGGGAAAGGTTTTGGTTGCAGAGGAGCTGATAAAGTTGCCTTCTCAAGGAATGACTGCTGTTTCTCTGAGCTTAGACCCTGTCTCAGCTTCTCATCTGTTTTCCCTACAGTTTTCAGGAAAGTGGACTCTCTCTCCGAAGACATCTCCTTGACCCAGTCTATTTATGACAAGAAGCTTATGCTAATGCAGAAAAATCTGCAGGGCCTGGGTAAGTGGATGTGCTGATGATAACTGTGATATAAGGCCAGTGATCATCAGGGTGGGGCAAGGGTACCCTCCTCACGCCACAGTGCCCCAGCGCCAGGTAACCTTCTCCAGCCTTCTAGGCACAGAGGACACATCCCCCGCCCCCTGCTTCCTCCCCAGCCATATCTCCATCCACTGGAGGAAGGCTGCTACCCTGGGATACTCTTAGGACTGGAGCAGGGGATTCTGGGTGGAACACAGCTCTAGCCAGAGTCTGCAGGCAGAAAAGGAAGCCAAAGATGGTCCATTCTCAAAATAGCCTCATGCATCTGAAATGAGAGTTTCAAGACCTTGCAAAACCTCCTGCCAGGACAACCCTTTCCTCATTGTTGCCTTAAGCCATGCCACAATTCTTTTCTTTCTTCTCTTTTTAAAAATATGTACCATCTCATCTATTTATTGAATTCTATAATTTCAACTTTTGTTATAGATAAGGGATTCATGTGCAGGTTTGTTACATGGGTAACACTGAGGTTTAGGGTAGGAATGATCCCATCACCCAGGTAGTAAGCCTAGGTACTCAGTAGGTGGTTTTCAGCCCATAACTCCCTTCCCCCTCCCTCATCTGGTGGGCCCTGATGTCTGTCGTTCCCATCTCTGTGTCTACATGTTTTCAGCCTTGCTCCCACTTACACATGAGAGCATGTGGTCTTTGCTTTCCTGTTCTTCTGTTAATTTGCTTAGGTCACGCCACAATTCTTGTTGTTCTTTATCTCCTGCTTTAACCTGGAACAATTTAAGAGCGAATGAGACAGAAGGAGCAATGACAGAAGGTTTAGAGGGGTCTTCTCTGATGCAAATAAAAGGTGCTGGTCTGCCACCAATATATGTGGCTATTTGCCAAGCCACTTCTCTGTGCCTCATTCCTCATGAGTCAGAAGTCAAAAATCCCTGTGCCACCTTCTCTGAAAATTTATTGTTGTAAGAGAATTGAATAAGATAACAGATATTAAAATATCGGGATAAATTTTTTTTTTTTTGAAAAAGAGAGAAAAGGAGAAAGAAACAGCAAAAGAAAGAAAAAAATGCAAGAGAAAGAAAGAGGAAGAGATTTTAGAAAAAGAGAGAAAAGGAGAAAGAAAGAAACAGCAAAAGAATGAAAGAGAGGAAGAGATTTTAGAAAAAGAGAGAAAAGGAGAAAGAAAGAAACAGCAAAAGAAAGAAAAAAAGAATGAAAGAGAGAAAGAAAGAGGAAGAGAAAGAGGGAGAGAGAATGGGATTCTTGTTTTATTGCCCAGGCTA
>CAUYQU010009615.1:0-16062 GCA_963574635.1 Cheracebus regulus | reverse complement strand
GTGGATAACTGGTTTTGAGTTCTGGCTGTGCTGCTTACTAACTTTGACTTTGAACAAGTCACTTCCCTTCTCTGAGCCTGTTCCCTCATCTGCAAGAGGGATGATCCCATCTGTCAGCCTCATGATCATGTGAACCAAAGATGATCACAGATGTAAAAGTTCTTAGTATACCATATGGCACTATGCAAAAGTAAGTTACTTTGTGGGGAAATAGAGCTATAGCGTATGGTTTGTCAAGGAGCTTAGCTTCTATTTACAGATACAAGACTTACGTATGATATAAACAACAATTGAAAGCATTCTACTGCCTACAAGAAGTAGAGTCATTAAATGTTATTGGACATAAGAAAATGTGTGTGATCATGCAGAGTAACCAAACTCAAAATTAAAAGGACATCTGTAGTGTTTCTCCCATTTATTTATTTTATTCAACAAATACTTACCCTGCACCTACTCTGTTAAGAAACATCATAAATGCTAGAAATAAAATAGTGAAATAGAAGGCACAGATTTGTGCTCTTATAGTAGATTGTATTCTAGTAGGGGGAGAGAGGAACAATAAACAAGTAAGCAAATAGGTTAATACTATTTCAAATACTGTTTAGTGCCAGGAAGAAAATAAATGCAGTGTATATGGTAGAGCCAATAAGCAGAGCTGTTCCCATTATGACTCTTGCCACCTTACCTGTTATCTTCATTTTTATTGTTGTAACATAGACATAATATAAAGTTTACCATGTTAGCTATTTTTTGTATATTTCATCGGCATTAAGTATGTTCACAATGTTGTACATTACCACTATGTATTCCAGAACTCTTTTAAAAATCGTTCTGTACAAAAACTCTGTATTCATCACATAATAACCCTCAATTTCCCCCTCCCTTCGGCTCCTGGTAATCTCTATTCTACTTTTTGTTGCAATACATTTACCTATTCTAGCTACCTCTCATGAAAGTGTAATCATACAGTATTTGTACTTTTGTGTCTGGCTTATTTTACTTAACATGTTCCAAGTTCATTTATGTTATAATTTCTTCTTAAGGCTGAATAATATTCCACTGTGTGTGTGTGTATACACACACACACACACATATATATATATATATATATATATATATATATCACAATTTGTTTATTCATTTACCCTGTTACCTATTTTAGTATGACTTGGTAATAAGTCTAATTTGTAGACTACTTTACAGTTTGTGAAGTACTCTCATGTCTATTGTACATTGGAAGAAGAGTGCTAACGTGGGGATTACTGGTTAAATTGTTGCTAAACGGTAGTGATCTCTGGCACTGTTGTTTTGTGTAGTATTCTACCTGATGTGTCTTCAACTCTTCTATCTAGCAATTGAAATAGTAGGATATGAATTGGGAGGAAATAAGGTCAGTAGGTTTTCAGCAGAAATGAAATGACGATGGCTGTAGTTTGGACGAGTTCTTGATATCCCAATAATGTATGGCTTTCCTCAGGTTGTTCTTTGGAGAATTTTTAGAAAATAGACCCAGGTAATAGGCTTCTACCACCACCTTGGGGCATAATTTCACAAGAGAATACATCTCACCATTAGGAACATTTCTCAAGATTGAACATTTAACCACTTGACTGCTGTTGTCCCGTATGATTGCATACTGCAGGAAAATACCTCCATTATGACCGAAGAAACCAAATTCATCCACAAGGAAAATGGTAGGGGTGGAACAAAGTGGCTGATGGCAAAGAGAAGTTAGAGTAGTGACTATTATGTGATTGATTTTATTCCTACAGGGAAGTCCAAGATAGTGGAAAGAGTGAAAAAGTGAGATTCTAAAAGGAACTGAAATCTTGTTGCAAAAGGAACAAGTCAGAAAGCAGCGTGTTAAAGAGGCTTACTGTAGACTGAGGTTTGTAGCACAGATTGGGGGCTGCTCTGATTCTTAATCAATTGAGTTCTCAGTTGCTTAAACTGTTAGCTGAAACCTGAGTATGGTACTTTGTTATATTAAAATCTGATAATGTTCTACCTTTCCCTCAAAGACGGCTCATTAAGGTATATGAAGTAATGTACAAATGTCAAATACATATAAAGAGTATGAATAAAATCTAGTTATAAAAGTATATTGGTCCTAGTATCACTGCCTCTCTTTCATTGTGCTTTGTGAAGTTGCTTCGCTCAGGCGTTTAATACTAGTGCACATCATTGTCCAAAAATTTTGCTTAAACTATTATTCTCGGAGAAAAGTGTGAACTCTAGTGATTAAACAGTCTCTTCTTGGACTTTTTTTTGGTTTCTTTTGAGGACATAGAATTGCATTCCTTTTGACATAACTGCTACTACCTTTTTTAAACAATTTGTTTGCTTTTATAATTTTTGATGGTATGCTTGAAATATGTTGATGTTGGTGCTTTAGAAGGATGAGCAGAGTTATATGAGCAGAGGCCTTTGGATATGCAACTTTAGTTCTTCAGTTCACTTACCTCTGAGAACAATCTGTCTTGAAGGGAGGTTCCCTGTTGTAATGTTTTGCTGGTAAAGCTATTTTTCTTTCTTGAATGCGTGCTGTTAACTAGCTAGTGTTGGCCAGCATATTGACCATACTGGATGGTTAAATGCATAAAATGGAGACTCCCTCATATCTGTAGGTGTAACTACAGTGAGAATAAATGTTTTGGGCCACAAACTTTATCCTAACAAAGAACTCCTAAAGATTGTTTTTATTGTTATCACTCATTCTTCTGCTCCTTTGCTAGAATGCAGGAGAAGAAGCTTAGGTGAAGTGGATTTCTTCTGTGCTTCATTTCCCAAGAGAATAGGTATACCAGAGCAAAAGGAATAAAAGTCTTAACTAGTCCCAATGGTAACAGAGTGAAGAAATATTTAGAACAGATTCCATTATCATTGCTTATTTGCATTAATAAAAGTCTTATTTGCATTATAAAAGTCTTATTAAAAAGAAAAATATTTTATTATGAATCTTATATACAGAACCTAAGCTATGTGCAGAGCTCTCTCTCTCTTTTTACCATATGTAATTACAAAATTAAATATAAGGCTTGTGATTTAGCCATCTATAAAACGATACATATAATTGGAAGTTTTCTTTGTTATTCTATATAATGGTGCTATACCTAACATTGGTGAAATATAGCCATCACCAGATCATGCAGGAGCGGAAGCTTTGTGGATTGTTTACAGATCTACAAATTAGCTGCTTGTCTTCTACCACCTGTTTCAATACATATTGTGACAAGGTGTCATTGTGCTAAGAGGGTAGGAGAAGGTAACCCCACATTTTCTAATTGTTAGTACTTTTGCCTGAAGTTTTTGTAGAAGAAGAGGACAGATATAAAACAAGGTTTTGTGTTGTCTAGATCTCAGTTATCTAGCTCTCTCCTCTACAAACGTCATCATGATTTGGTGGACACATGCATTTCCTATTAAATTGCAAAAATTATATTTATTTTATTTATTTTTTATTTTTACTGAATTTTGGGCTCTGGGGTACATGTTCACATCCTGCATCCTGCAGGATTGTTGCATAGGTACATACATGCCATGGTGGTTTGCTGTCTCCACCCCCCCGTCACCTACATCAGGCATTTCTCTCAGTGTTATCCCTCCCCATCCTCCCCGCCCCCTATTGTCCCTCCCCTCCCTCCCCTCCCTCCACCCCTCCACCCCTACCTACCCCAGTGACTGTTGTTCCCTTGTCCGTGGCCAAGTGTTCTCATTGTTTATCACCCACCTATCAGTAAAAGGATGCAGTGTTTGGTTTTCTGTTCCTGTGTCAGTTTGCTGAGAATGACGGTTTCCAGATTCATCCATGTCTTTACAAAGGATAGGAAGTCATCATTTTTTATGACTGCATAGTATTCCACAGTATATTTGCCACATTTTCTTTGTCCAGTCTATCATTGATGGGCATTTGGGTTGGTTCCAGTTCTTTGCTATTGTAAACAGTGCCACAGCAAACATACGTGTGCATGTGTCTTTATAATAGAATGATTTATAATTCTTTGGGTATATACCCAGTAATGAGATTGCTGAATCAAATGGAATTTCCATTTCTAGATCCTTGAGGAATCACCACACTGTCTTCCACAATGGTTGAACTAATTTACACTCCCACCAACAGTGTAAAAGTGTTTCTTTTCCTCCACATCCTCTCCAGCATCTGTTGTCTCCAGATTTTTTAATGATTGCCATTCTAACTGGTAAGAGATGGTATCTCAATGTGGTTTTGATTTCCATTTCTCTAATAATCAATGATGATGAGCATTTTTTCATGTTTGTTGGCCTCATAAGTGTCTTCTTTTGAAAAGTGTCTGTTCATCTCCTTTGCCCACTTTTGAATGGGCTTGTTTTTTTCTTGTAAATCTGCTTTAGTTCTTTGTAGATTCTGGATATTAGCCCTTTGTCTGATGGGTAGATTGTAAAAATTTTCTCCATTCTGTTGGTTGCCAAGTCACTCTAATGATTGTTTCTTTTGCTGTGCAGAAGCTCTTAAATTTAATTGATCCCATTTGCCTATTTTGGCTTTTGTTGCCATTGCTTTTGGCGTTTTAGTTATGAAGTCCTTGCCTATGCCTATGTCCTGAATGGTTTTGCTTAGTTTTTTTTCTAGGGTTTTTATGGAGTTAGTTCTTATGTTTAAATCTTTAATCCATCTGGAGTTAATTTTTGTATAAGGTGTAAGGAAGGGGTCCAGTTTCAGCTTCCTGCAGATGGCTAACCAGTTTTCCCAACACCATTTATTAAACAGGGAATCTTTCCCCATTGCTTGTTTTTATCCAGTTTGTCAAAGATCAGATCATTGTAGATGTGTGGTGTTGCTTCTGAGGCCTCTGTTCTGTTTCATTGATCTATATCTCTTTTGGTACCCGTACCATGCTGTTTTGATTACTGTAGCCTTGTAGTATAGTTTGAAGTCAGGTAGTGTGATGCCTTCAGCTTTTTTTTTTTTTTTTTGGTGACATTTAGCACATTCACAGTGTTGTGCAACCAGCGCCTCTCCCTGGTTCCAGAACATTTGCATCACCCCAAAAGGAAACCCCACATACATCAGCAGTCACTTCTCACTCCCGCCTCCCACCAGCCCCTGACAACCACTCATCTGCTGTCTGCCTCTGTATATTTTCGTATTTTGGATATTTTATATAAGTGGAGTCATACAATATGTGCCTTTCCTGTCCATCTTCATCCACCCAGCATGATGGGTTTATTTTGTTTTTGTTTTTTGAGATGGAGTCTCACTCGGTCACCTAGGCTGGAGTGCAATGGCAAGATCTCTGCTCACTGCAACCTCTGCCTACTGGGTTCAAGTAACTTTCCCTGCCTCAGCCTCTAGGGTAGCTGGAATTATAGGCACATGTCACCACGCCTGGCTAATTTTTGTATTTTTAGTAGAGACGGGGTTTTGCCATGTTGGCCAGGCTAGTCAAAAACTCCTGACCTCAGATGGTCTGCCTATCTCAGCCTCCCAAAGTGCTGGAATTACAGGCGTGAGCCATGGTGCCCAGCCAGCATGATGTTTATTGGGTTCATCCACACAGTAGCTTGCATCAGATCTTCTCCACTGACATTTAGAGGCTTTGCTGACAGTGGGGAGGGAGGGGCAGAAAACAAAATACCAGAGGCTAAGAAATGAAACATCGGGAAAAACTAAGTTGCATGTCTTAATTTGTTTTTTAAGAGATAGAGTCTTGATCTGTCATCCAGGCTGGAGTCAGTGGTGCAATCATGATTCACTGCAGCCTCAACCTCCTGGGCTCAAGCTATTCTCCATCCTCAGCCTCCTGAGTAGCTGAGACTACGGATGCACAGCACCATGCCCAGCTAACTATTTATGGATTTATTTATTTAGAGATGGAGTCTCGCTCTGTTGCCCAGGCTGGAGTGCAGTGGTGCATTCTCAGCTCACTGCAACCTCCGCCTCCCAGATTCAGATGATTCTCCTGCTTCAGCCCCTTGAGTAGCTGGGATTATGGGTGCATGTCACCATACCCAGCTAATTTTTGCATTTTTAGTAGAGACAGGGTCTCACCATGTTGGCCAGGCTGGTCTCTAACTCCTGGCCTCAAGTGATCCGCCTGCCTTGGCCTCCCAAAGTGCTGGGATTCCAGGCATGAGCCACCATACCCAGCCCTTTCATTTGTTTCTTCTCTCATGGCACAGTCCATGCTGGGAGATGCTTGGGTCCCTCAAACCCCTCCAGTCCCAGACTGATCTCCAAGGAACCCCAGGCTGGGGGAGGAGGTGTACAGGGGTAGAAAAGGATGCAGGGCAGAAAAGGTTGCTGGGCATGGTGGCTCATGCCTGGAATCTGAGCACTTTGGGAGGCCGAGGCAGGCAGATTACTTGAGGCCAGGAATTAGAGACCAGTCTGGTCAACATGGTGAGACCCTGTCTCTACTAAAAATACAAAACTTAGCCAGATGTGGTGGCATGTGCCTGTAATCCCAGCTACTAGGGAGGCTGAGGTGGGAGAATTGTTTGGACCCTGGAGGTGGAGGTTGCAGTGAGCCGAGATCGTGCCAGCCTGAGTGGCAGAAAGAGACTCCATCTCCAAAAAAGAAAATTAAAAAAAGATGCTGGGGTGTGATACACAAAGTCGGCTGTGGGGTCCACTAGGACCCCAAACTCAGCACCGACACCCTCCTTACCAGTGCAGCCTTAGCTCCAGGCACTGTTGCTATTTCACCGCAGGCTCAGCCACCCAGCTACAGTTCTCCTACCAGGCCAGGTGCCTGTGCTGTGCACTGTTACAGTCTGGGTGGAATCCCAGGCCAGGAATCAGACAGAGAAGTCTACTAATGTGACCCTGCAGCTCTACAACTCAGGTTAGCACCTCGTCCTCCTCCTTGTCCTTTTTTTTACCTAGAGAGGCCATCAGGCTGCAAAGCTGGAGCTGGAGGGGATTCTGGGCCCTGGCAAGGGACTGGAAACCATGATACTACCGACCATTGTCAATTCACGTAGTGTCACACAAACACTATTGTGACAAAGCAGTCTTTTAATGTCCCCTTACCAATCCTCTATTGCTGGGCACTTAGGTTGCTTCTGGTTTCTGCTGTCCATAATGCTGCCAGGACCTGACTGGGTTCTTCATATCTGTTCTCATGACTCAACATCATGTATTTGGCCAGGCATGGTGGCTTATGCCTGTAATACCAGCACTTTGGGAGGCTGAGGTGGGCGGATCATGAGGTCAGAAGATCAAAACCATCCTGGTTAACACAGTGAAACCCTATCTCTACTAAAAATACAAAAAATTAGCTGGTTGGGGTGGCACATGCCTGTAGTCCCAGCTATTCATGAGGCTGAGGCAGGAGGATCACTTGAACCTGGGAGGCAGAGGTTGCAGTGAGCCGAGATCACGTCACGTGACTCCAGCCTGGGCAACAGAGTGAGACTCTGCCTCAAAAAAAAATTGCATTGTATATTGAAGATTTGCTAAAAGAATAGATTTTAGGGCTGGGTGTGGTGGCTCACACCTGAAATCCTAGCACTTCAGGAGGCCAAGGCAGGTGGATCACTTGAGGTCAGGAGTTCGAGACCAGTCTGGCCAACATGGCCAAACCCCTTCTACTAAAAATACAAAAATTAGCCAGGCATGGTGGCGGATGTCTGTAATCCCAGCTATTCAGGAGGCTGAGGCAGGAGATTTGCTTGAACCTGGTGGAGTGGAGGTTGCAGTGAGCCAAGATCATGCCACTGCACTCCAGCCTGGACTACAGAGCAAGACTCCATCTCAAAAAAAAAGAATAGATTTTTAGGTGTTCTTACCACATACCAATAAAGTAACTATGGAAGGCGACATATATATATATATATATATATATATATATATATATATATATTAAGAGATGAGGTCTTGCTATGCTGGCCAGACTGGTCTTGAACTCCTGGGCTCAAAAGATCCTCCTGCCTTGGCCTCTCAAAGTGCTGGGAGTACAGGCAGGGGTCACCATGCCTGGCCATGGATATGTTAAATTGCTTACTACAGTAATCACTTTCCTATGGATATGTATATCAAACCATCTTACCTCTTACATTTATACAATGATATAGCTGGATGCAGTGGTGCGTGCCTGTAGTCCCAGATACTCAGGAGACTGAGGTGGGAGGATCGCTTCAGCCCAGGAGTTCTGGGCTGTAGTGCACTATGCCGATTTGGTGTTTGCACTAAGTTCGGCATCAACATGGTGACCTCCTGGGAGTTGGGGACCACCAGATTGCCTAAGGAGGGATGAACCAGCCCAGGTCAGAAACGGAGCAGGTGAAAACTCCCGTGCTGATCAGTAGTGGGATCACACCTGTGAATAGC
The DNA here is from genome assembly GCA_963574635.1 of Cheracebus regulus. Lineage (NCBI taxonomy): Eukaryota > Metazoa > Chordata > Mammalia > Primates > Pitheciidae > Cheracebus > Cheracebus regulus. The sequence goes on along the minus strand of CAUYQU010009615.1, from coordinate 7,751 downwards.
CACTGCACTCCAGCCTGGGCAACATAGCGAGATCCTCTCTCTATTAAAATAAAATTATATGATAATATAAAAAAGAATCAGGGTATGACCATGGTGCAACAAGACTCATTTATGCTAATTTATGTCTCTTCTTAGGTCAGTTTCCTTGAAATTGATCTAAAAACTAAGATTTCCCTAATAATTCTCAAAAAAATATCAATTATTCTCCGGCAAGCAATTTACAAAAATGCCTGTCTCATCAGAGTCTTGCCAGCAATGGGTGTTAATATTTTAAAGATTTCTTCACTAGCAGGATCCTGCATATAAATCTTTATTAAAAAATTATTTATTGGCCGGGGTTGGCGGCTCACGCCTGTAATCCCAGCACTTTGGGAGGCTGAGGCTTGTGGATCACCTGAGTTAAGGAGTTCGAGACCAGACTGACCAACATGGAGAAACCCTGTCTTTACTAAAAAATACAAAATTAGCCAGGCATGGTGGTGTGCATCTGTAATCCCAGCTACTTGGGAGGCTGAGACAGCAGAATGGCTTGAACCTGGAGGGCAGAGATTGCAGTCAGCTGGGATCACGACATTGCACAGCCATGGAGTCTTGCTCTGTCGCCCAGGCTGGAGTGTGGTGACATGACCTTGGCTCACGGCAACCTCTGCCTCCCAGGTTCAAGCCATTCTCCTACCTCAGCCTTCCAAGTAGCTGGGATTACAGGCATCCACCACCATGCCTGTCTAATTTTTGTATTTTTACTGGAAACAAGGTTTCACCATGTTGACCAGGCTGGTCCCAAACTCCCAACCTCAGGTGATCCACCTGCCTTGGCCTCCCAAAGTGCTGGGATTACAGGCGTGAGCCACCATACCTGGCCTTATTTTTGTTTTTAAGAGACAAGGTTTCCCTATGTCTCCTAGACTGGAGTGCATAGTGCAATTAGGGCTCACTTCAGCCTTGACCTCCTTGGCTCAAGTGATCCTCCCACCTCAGTCTCCCAAGTCGCTGGAACCACAGTCATCAACTACCAGGCCAAGCTAATTTTTGTGCAGAGATGGGGGTCTCGCTATGTTGTCTGGGCTGATCTCGAAGTCCTGGGCTCAAGCAAACTTCCTGCCTTGGCCTCCCAAAATACTGGACTTACAGGGTGAGCCACCATGTGTGGCTTGTGTATAAATCCTGACTTTTTGAATCATAGAATTCCAGGCTTAGCTGGGACCTGCAAGGTGTCCCCCAATTCATATTTAGGGACTCGGTTGCTTACCCTGGGCTGGGTGGGTTTTCAGGGCCATTAACTCGCATATGTGTGGACTGCCCGTCACCAATCCCCACCTCTGCTTCCAGTTAGGGACGAGCCTCCTCTGGGGGACATCAAGGAGTCCAAGTCAGCTGGGCAGCTGCGTCTGGAGTGGGAGACCCCAGATAAACACGTTCGTGCTGAGGTGCAGTTCCGGCGCTGGACACACAGCAGCCCATGGAAGTTGGTGAGTTTGTTTCCCAAATCCATGGTGGGCACGGGCGTCTCCAGGGCATCTGCATCCCCAAAACAGTCTCACCATCTCTGCGTCTGTTACTCCTCCCAACCAGCACCTACTCTAGCCCCTGAGGCTTTCTTTTTTTTTCCTAGATGGAGTCTAGCTCTGTTGCCCAGGTTGGATTGCAGTGGCATGATCTCAGCTCACTGCAACCTCTGCCTCCTGGGTTCAAGCAATTCTCCTGCCTCAGCTTCCTGAGTAGGTTGGACTATAGGTGCGTGCCACCATGCCTAGATACTTTTTGTATTTTTAGTAGAGACGGGGTTTCACCTTGTTAGCCAAGATGGTCTAGATCTCCTGACCTCATGATCTGCCCACTTTGGCCTCCTTAAGTGTGTGAGCCACCACACCCGGCCTTATTTTTTTAATCTAAAAAAATTATTAAAAAAAATAAAGACCATGGCTGGGCATGGTGCCTCACATCTGTAATCCCAGCACTTTGGGAGGCCAAGGTGGAGTGGATCGCTTGAAGCCAGGAGCTCGAAACCAGCCTGAGCAATATGGTGAAACCCCATTTCTACCAAAAATGCAAAAATTAGCTGAGTGTGATGGTGCACTCCTGTAGTCCTAACTACCTGGTAGTCTGAGGTGGGAGGATCACCTGAGCCCTGGGAGGTTGAGGCTTCAGTGAGCTGTGATTGCGCCACTGCACTGCAGCCTAGATGAAAGAGTGAGACCCTGTCTCAGATAAACACGTCAATAATTTTAAATAAATAATGTAAAACAGCAAATATTTTTCAGCACCAAGATGCAAAACCATACGTGTACACCTTCTTATTCTAGGGTGACTGCAGATCTCAGGATGCTGATACTGCTGAGAATAATAATAGTAATGACAACTAGCTGCAGCAAGTTGGCATTAATTGAGTGCCTATTGTATGACAGGCCTAATGCTGAATTATTTGTATGCCTCTTGCCCTGCCCCATAGTTCAGTATTGGATTATTCCCATTTTCCAGGTAGGGAAATAAATCAATACTTGGGCCGAGCATGGTGGCTCATGCCTGTAATCCCAGCACTTTGGGAGGTTCAGGTGGGCGCATCATCTGAGCTCGTGAGTTTGAGACCAGCCTGACCAACACGGAGAAACCCTGTCTTTACTAAAAAATACAAAATTAGCTGGGCATGGTGGTGGGTGCCTGTAATCCCAGCTACTGGGGAGGCTGAGGCAGGAGAATGGCTTGAACCTGGGAGGCGGAGGTTGTGGTGAGCTGAGATTACGCCATTCACTCCAGCCTGGACAACAAGAGCGAAACTCCATCTAAAACATTAAAAAAAGGCTTGGAGAGAGTGAGAAGCCTTTGGCCAAGGTCGTGACCCCAGGAATGGCCATGGCCAGGACTTGAATTCAGGGCAAGTATGGATGTGGGTGATCCTGGAGGCCATAAGGGGACAGGGACTGGCCTGTCCTTCTGAGCCTCCAGAACCCGGCACTTGGCTCTGTACACAGTTGGAGTTCAATAAGTGCATGATATCTAAGTGACTGGTGCCAAGTCCTGGACAATTTTTTTTTTGAGATGGAGTTTCACTTTTGTTGTCCAGGCTGGAGTGCAATGGCGTGATCTCAGCTCACTGCAATCTCCACTTCCCGGATTCAAGCGATTCTCTTGCCTCCGCCTCCCAAGTGGCTGGGATTACAGTGTCTGCCACCACGCATGGCTAATTTTTGTATTTGTAGTAGAGACGGGGTTTCACTACATTGACCAGGCTGGTCTCCAACTCCTGACCTCGTGATCCACTTGCCTCAGCCTCCCAAAGTGCTGGGATTACAGACATGAGCCATCGCGTGCGCCCGGCCCAGTCCTGGACGATTCTTACAGCCTGATGTTCGACCCACCTCTCCCCAGAGTCCTGCCTCTGTCCCCTGGAGATGAATGTGGTCCAGGAATTCCATCCCCGACGATGGTACTGGGGAACAGGGAAGTCTCTGGAGCAAGTGGAACAGCCCTGTGTGCGTTCCGCCTGGTAAGATCACTCTGGGCCATGGGAACACGGGCAGGCGTTAGAAATAAGGCCCCAGCCAGAGGTGATGGTACACCCCTGTAGTTCCAGCTGCTCAGGAGGTTGAGGCCAGAGGAACACTTGAAGCCAGTGATTTGAGACCAGCCTGGGCAACATAGTGAGACCCTGTCTCTAAAATATAAAAGGGGGCCTAGCACGGTGGCTGATGCCTGTGATCTCAGCATTATGGGAGGCTGAGGTGGGTGGGTCACTTGAGGTCTGGAGTTGGAGACCAGCCTGGCCAGTGAAACCCCATCTCTACTAAAAATAGAAAAATTAGCAAGGCATGGTGGCACGCACCTGTAAGCCCAGCGACTTGGGAGGCAGAGGCAGGAGAATTGCTCAAACCCAGGAGGTGGAGGTTGCAGCGAGCTGAGATCACGCCACTGCACTCCAGTCTGGGTGACAGAGCGAGACTCCCTTTCAAAAAATACAAGAATAATAATAAAATAAAATGGAAAAAAGAAATAAGGCAGCAAGCATTAGAAACTAGGTGGCGAGTGTTAGAAGTAAGGCAGAGGGAGAAAGGAGTGCTCAAATCCTGGCAATGTGGCATCTGGTATTGCTGCACCCACTTTAGAGTTTGTTGTTTTTTGTTTTGTTTTGTTTTGTTTTGTTTTGAGACAGTGTCTTGCTCTGTCACCCAGGCTGGAGTGCAGTGCTATGGTCTCAGCTCACTGCAACCTCCACCTCCCAGGTTCAAGTGATTCTCCTGCCTCAGCCTCCCTAGTAGCTGGGATTACAGGCGTGCACCACCACGCCCGGTTAATTTTATATTTTTAATAGAAACAGGGTTTCGCCATGTTGTCCAGGCTGGTCTTAAACTCCTGCCTCATGTGATCCTCCCACCTCGGCCTCCCAAAGTACTGGGATTCCAGACTTGAGCCACTGTGCCTGGCCCACCGTAGGGCTTTGTCAAGTGAGAATCATCAGGTTGAACCTCACAGTGTCTCAGGGACAATGTCACCCGCAGGTGGCTGGTGGTACTAAATGAGAAATGAGTGAGAGGGTTTCAAACCATACAGAAAGTCCTGGCACAGTGGCTCAAGCCTGTAATCCCAGCACTTTGGGAGGCCGGGGCCAGATGATTGATTGTTTGAGGACAGGAGTTTAAGACAAGCTGAGAATCAATATGAGACCCTGTCTCTAGTCTATAAAACAACAGCAACCACAACCAAATCATGTAGAGAAATACATTTACATTCAAAGAAAAACTTCAGAGGTCTGTTGTGATGGCTCGCCCCTGTAATCTCAGCACGTTGGGAGGCTGAGGTGGGCAGATCACGAGGTCAGGAGTTCAAGACCAGCCTTGCTAACATGGTGAAACCCCATCTCTACTAAAAATACAAAAGTTAGCTGGGTGTGGTGCATGCCATTAGTCCCCGCTACTTGGGAGGCTAAGGCAGGAGAATTGCTTGAACCCAGGAGGCTGAGGTTGCAGTGAGCTGAGACTGCACAACTGCACTCCAACCTGGGCGATAGAGTGAAACTCTGCACAAAATAGCAGACAACATGAAATTACAGGTGGCAGTTATCCCTGGGGACACAAATGATGTTAATTTTTCTTTCTCCAGTTTTCTCTCTTTTCCACATTTGGGGCAGCAAGGGATTTTGACTTTGTAAATGTGGAGAATCCATTATTTACAAACAAAACATCCATCAGTCTTTCTCTCTTTTTAATTTGTGTGGTTGATTTTGTTCTGATGCAGAAAACCCCCCACCACCTCAGGGGAGGTTCTCGGTGGAGCAGCTGGGCCAGGATGGCAGGAGGCGGCTGACCCTGAAAGAGCAGGTAATGGGGCTGTGACAGGGCTTTGGGGTGGCCTGGGATGGGGAGCAGGAGGCAGAAGGCTGGAAGCGGATGAGAAAGTGGGAGATGGAGGGAGACAAGATGCAGATATGGCAGGAAGTGGGCAGATTATGGGTTTAATTCTGAAGGTAATAGGGAGCCATAGATTGTGTGTGAGCAGGGGAGGAACATGATTGGATCCAGAGGTTCACAGGTTTTCTCTGGATCCTGTGGGAGAAACAGACTGTGGGAAAATTGCACAGAAGCCAGAAGGCCAGAAGGAGATAATGGTGATTGCATTTGCCCAGGTAGCAGATTATTGCTTGAAGTCCCAAAACAGCCCATTAAATGCAGTCTGATCAGCCTCATTTTACGGAGAGGAAAACTGAGTCACAGAGGGACTATCTCTGTTGAGACAAAACTGACAAATATTCCACTCATTGGCTGTACCATAGTCATCTTAGCCAGGTCCCTCACTGGCTGTTGCTATAAGGCTGTAGCAAAAATTCTTTACTTCCTATGATCCTCTAACTCACATTCCTTTTCTAAGGAAAAATTTTCTGGCTTGAGGTAACTGGGTTAAAAGATGGAAACATTTTTGTTTTTCTGATTCTCAGTAGGTTTTGTCAATTCTCCCACCCAGCTAGATGTGTGCTGGAGGTGAATGCCTGTTTCACAGCAGCATTGCCAGTATCAAGGTGTATTATTTTTTTAAATTTTTGATGCACGTTATTGGATGTGGCCTTTGGCCAAGTCTGTCCTTATAGGCTGTGTCCTACTGTCTGCCCGTGGGATGATGAGTGTGATGAGGTCCCCACGAGCTGTCTTTCATACTCAGGACAGCCAACCCAGCTCGAGCTTCCAGAAGGCTGTTGAGGGCCAGCATCTCGCATGGAGGTCACCCACCAAGTGCACCTCCACATGCTGTCCTGCCCGTGTAAGGCCAAGGCCACCAGGACCGTGCACCTGGGAAAAACTCTCAATCTCTCCGGTGCTGCCTACAATGTGACTGTCATCTCCTTGAACCGATTTGGTCCTCGCCCGGATCAGACATGGCACATTCCGGCTGACATCCACACAGGTGCCTCCTCTGGGTTGGGAGGGCGGCATGAGGGCCCCTCAGGGCTGAGCACCTACCCTGAGCCTCAGCTAGACCAGAATGAGATGAGTGAGGCAGGAAGTTTTAAGGGAGTGCCTAATTTTAGGGGTATGTCAAAAATTCAGTAGTAGGCCAGGCACGGTGGCTAATGCCTGTGATCCCAGCACTTTGGGAAGCCAAAGTGGGAGGCTTACTCAAGGTCAGGAGTTCATGACCAGTCTGGCCAACCTGGTGAAACCCGGTCTCTACTAAAAATACAAAAATTAGCTGGGCGTGATGGTGAGTGTCTGTAATCCCAGCTACTCAGTAGTTTGAGGCAGGAGAATTGCTTGAACCCGGGAGCCGGAGGTTGCAGTGAGCTGAGACCACACCACTGCACTTCAGCCTGCGTGACAAAAGAGAAACCTATCTAAAAAAAAAAAAATCAGTAATCAGGATCCATAATCCAGTTTTGTTTGTTTGTTTTCAAGAGACAGGGCTTAGCTATGTTACCCAGGCTGGACTTGAACCTCTGGGCTCAAGCAATCTTTCTCCCTCAGCCTCCAGAATAGCTGGGAGTATAGACACATGCCATCATGCCTGGATATCATGCAATATTGAAAAAAAAAAAAAGCAAAAAGAAAACTAGCCGAGCCACTGCACTCCACCCTGGGTAACAGAATGAAATCCTGTCTTTTAAAAAACTTTTTTTTGAGAGGGAGTCTTGCTCTGTCACCAGGCGCCAGGCTGGAATGCAGTGGCGTGATCTAGGCCCACTGCAAACTCCGCCTCCTGAGTTTGAGCAATTCTCCTGCCTCAGCCTCCCGAGTAGCTAGGACTACAGGCATGCGCCACCACATCCAGCTAATTTTTGTATTTTAGTAGAGATGAGGTTTCACTATGTTGGCCAGGATAGTCTCGATTTCTTGACCTCATGATCTGCCTGCCTTGGCCTCCCAAAGTGCTGGGATTACAGGCATAAGCCACCCCGCCCAGCTTAAAAATCTTTTTAAAAGAATTGGTCGGACATGGTGGTGTACATCAGTAGTCCCAGCTACCTGGGAGGCTGAGGTGGGAGGATGGCTTGAACGCAGGAGGCAGAGATTGCAGTGAACCAAGATCGCGTCACTGCACTCCAGCCTGGTGATACAGCTACACTCTGTCCCCACATCCCCACAAAAAGGCTAGAGTTAACCCTGTCTTTATTTAAGATCTTTTTTCTTTTTTACTTGTGATGGAGTCTCACTCCATCAGGCTAGGGTGCCATAGCATGATCTCAGCTCACTGCAGCCTCCACCTCCCAGGTTCAAACAGTTCTCCTGCCTCACCCTCCCGAGTAGCTGGGACTACATGCACCACCACAC
>CAUYQU010009614.1:0-50995 GCA_963574635.1 Cheracebus regulus | reverse complement strand
CTAGAACTTCCAATACTATATTGAATAGGAGTGGTGAGAGAGGGCATCCTTGTCTAGTGCCAGATTTCAAAGGGAATGCTTCCAGTTTTTTCCCATTCAGTATGATATTGACTGTGGGTTTGTCATAAATAGCTCTATTATTTTGAGATACATTCCATCAATACCTAGTTTATTGAGAGAATTTAGCATAAAGGGCTGTTGAATTTTGTTGAAGGCCTTCTCTGCATCTATTGTGATAATCATGTGGTTTTTGTTTTGTTTCTATTTATGTGGTGGATTACATCTGTAGACTTGCGTATGTTGAACTAGCCTTGCATGCCTGGGATGAAGCCTACTTGATTGTGATGGATAAGCCTTTTGATTTGCTGTTGTAACTGGTTTGCCAGCATTTTATTGAAGATTTTTGCATCGATGTTCATCATGGAAATTGGCCTGGTTTTCTTTTTTTGTTGAGTCTCTGCTGGGTTTTAGTATCAGGATGATGTTGGTCTCATAAAATAATTTGGGAAGGATTCCCTCTAAATGAACAACATTCCAGTAGTAGAATTTGTTTCTCACAAATAATAGATGTAAAAGGGAAATGACTTAAGTAAGTTATATGACTGCAAACTTGACAAAATTAAATGATCCAAGGTTGATGTCAGTCTGTTCCTTTACATTTAGAATTCTTGGAGAAATTCTCTTACAATACCACTTGTACTTTTATCATTAGAGACACTTCCATATAATATAATTTATTCATTTTTTTTGCTTCAGTTTAAACCCATTTATCTAGTTGTAGCCTCTGTGAAAGAAGAGAATGGCTCAATTCTTTCTTTGCAGTAAAACTTTAGTTCAAAGATAATTGTAATTTTTATTATTTAATCATTTCAGTATTCTAGACCTTTTCAGCTTGACATGACATTGTTTTTCCTTTCAAATGTGGAATCAAATATTGTGTATACTACCTTACTTTTTAAAAGACAGAAAAAAGTCTGGGCATAGTGGCTTACACCTGTAATCCCAGCACTTTGGGAAGCCGAGGTGGGCAGATCACGTGAGGTCAGGAGTTTGAGACCAGCCTGACCAATGTGGTGAAACCCTGTCTCCACTAAGAATACAAAAAAACTAGCCAGGCGTGGTAATCCCAGCTACTTGGGAGAGTGAGGCAAGAGAATCGCTTGATCCCGAGAAACAGAGGTTGCAATGAGATCAAATTGCACCACTGCACTGCAGCCTGGGGCAACAGAGTGAGACTTCATCTCAGAAAAAAAAAAAAAAGAAAAAATATTTTGCATATAAATTTTACATTTTTTCTGAATATTATTTAAAGTATTTGTATATCCTGAGCCAGTCCAAAGTAAAGTACATATTTTTTGGTAAAATTAATGACACACTTAAAACTTTTGAATACTAAGTACAAAGTGCAACTCTACTAGTTATATCATAACTTTAGTGGTAGTTTAGAATTCAGACAAGCAGTTAGTTATCTGAAAATGGTGATGACTGTGGAACATCCATTCATTTCACAAAACCTCACTTTAAATACTCACTCTAAAATCAAGAATTAAAGACCTGATTTAGTTATCTCCTCCACCCTCTTTCTTTATTTATTCTTCTCTGTTTTCAATGTTCTCTTTTGGTACTGGCATAAGTTTACAATCTTAACAACACACTGTCAGTATCTATTACTCTCAGTAAATAAAGTTTTATCTTATTTTAGCCAGAGAACACAGAAATCGTCAGTTAGTATAACACAACAAATTTTTATCAGTAAACTAATTCTCCAGGCTAAGATTTTCTATCTTCTGTGACATTCTGCTATGCTATAAACTGCTGCATTTTAAGTAATGAAAAAGTTATAGTTGTATTTTTTTTCCTTTCTCTGTGGTAAAACTTTATTTTTATAAAATATAAGGCAAATCATGAAGAAATATAAGTGGGGGTCTGAAATACAACAGATGACTAATCTGGTTACTGGCAAATGCTCTGGAGTGGAGTAAAAGTTCAAACTCTTTTCTTGAGAGAGGGAAGGAGGAAGATGACAGCAGTAGAGAAACATGTTATCAGTCCCCTTCCTCCTTCCACAGAGAGATAAAAGTTCTCCTCATCCACATATGTATTCCTTTTAAACTGCATAGATGCGCAAGGCATATGTTTGTGAGAGGTTTGGAAGAGGATTCAGCAGTCTATGACGCTGCTGAGGTTAGCAGAGAATTGGGATAGGCAGAGAAATGACGCTCCTTTGGACTAAAGTCATGCTTCTTTTTTCCTGGCCTTAGAAACCTATTTCTGACCTTGATGGGGCAGCTTATTTACCACATCATTCTGTGATCTCTGGGGGGGAAAAAAAAGGATGAATGTAATTACATCCTTGTCAAGAGGTAATTCCATCTCAAAAATTAATTTTCAGTGCTTTGGAGTTATTGCACATTAAAAAATATTGTCACACAAAAAAACATGGGTGGCCTGTCACAAACACTACAAAACTATTGACCTTACATAGCTTCATCTGCAAAACTATTGATTTTTTTCTGTCTTTATTTTGACATTTCATATGATTTCATCTAAGATTCATCACTGTAGAAATGTCAGTCTTAAGGGTATGCTTTTATTGTTTGGGGAGAGCAATCCTAGAAATGGTTTACTACTTATCTATTAGAGGCAGTAGGCTGGATTCATCAGTGCTGAAATGATTCAGCATCGAGTTATCATACTTATTTTTCCGGAGGCTTCCAGATTGCTCTTTTTCCCCCCAGAAGTAAATTGCATTGTCACTTTGGGTTTTAGATGCCCTTAACTGGGCTGTAAAACACTAAGCCCATGAATACTTTCAATTTGAGGTTTTCCTGGGCTGTCAGTGATACAATGACCTCAATATAGTTCCTGCTAGTCAGAAGGTGATGGTAGCAATCAATAATACACATTCAAATAAATCACTGAATATTGTCAGAAATCGATATGCAATTAACTAATGTAATTTTATCATTTAAATAAATTGACCAAATTTTCAAACTAGAATCTTCATATTTTCCTTTCTCCCTACCCTTACTACTTTGGGAGACAAACAGAGTTTTAAAAACCCCAAATGGGTCTGTGACCCAAATATCTTCTGAAAATCTGTCTCTCTTTTGCTTGGTTACCTTTTTTAAAATGACATTTACAGTGTGTAACAAAAAATCAACCAAGGACTTCGATTGAGTGGTGAATAATTTAAGTGTAAATAGACTGACTTTTATTAGTATAAAAATTGGAAGGAGGGTCAACAAATTATTTGTTAAGCATAGACTAGCTTCAAACTACCAAAAGCATTTGAAAATCGTATTTCCGGGCAGGACAGTCTATCTTAATTTTCAAGGCTCAGTGCAAAATGAAAAGGCAGAGCCCTTTATTCAAATGTTATTAAGAATGTTAAGACAACAGCAAACTTTAAGTGCAAGGCACTTTTAAGCAGGAGGTGCGGCGTGACTCCACAGGTTGTATGTTCTTCCCGGTCCTAGCTATGAACATTTAACTTTGTAATTTTATTTGCCAATGAAGACTAGAACTCCTGAAACTACTGTTATTCCTTTCTAAAGAAAACAACTTTAAACTGAGGTGATCCATATACAGATCACTAAAATGCCATTAGTTAAGTAAAATTAACAAAAAAATTTTTAGATGCTAAGCTATGCAAAATGTCATTTAGCTTGACTATTTTTTTTAAGCCCTTGAATTAGAGAAGTATTTTAAATTTTGTATCACTAGCTAAGGTAAAAATAAAACAAAAGGCAGTTAATTCCACTTAATCATTCTTATGCCCACATTTACTGATTATGGAAGGCAAACCCAGAAGCTTCAAGTATCTCTCCATCTGTCTGTCAGCAGATTTGCAGAAAAAAGTATGCTAATGAAAATGGCAGTACACACAAGGTGACCTTTAGAAGTTACCCACTATTCTCAAAATGACACTGCTTTCCACGGCAAATGTGAAACTATGATCTGAGTTTCGTGTTTTCAAGCACTAGTTATGAAAACAGTGATAATTGATTTAAAAGGAAAGAAAGCATTACAGTATGATTTACATCATTCATTAATGAAACATTTTTCTATTGGCGGCAAAAAATATACTATAGAAGATATCATGGTATAAAAAAATCAGAAGATTTATTCTGTGTGATTCTTGAATTCTAAATATTTGCGATGATTTAAATCCAAGTCACTGTACTAAAATGCAATGACATTTTTAGTGGCATACTTTTTTTCCTTTTAATTGAATGGAAAAACTAAGATTTCTAAAAAAAAAACTATAACATTTTAATTATGGTATTTGATTCAATGAGGAACAATCCTCCTAACGAGAGCTGACCTATATAATGACATTGCCTAGTGTATTATTTAACTAATCAAATGTTTCCTTCAATTCCAGAACTTACTACTTCCGTTTACATATTCAAAGCAGATGCTCTTATGCTAGCGTGTGTATTAATGTGAACTGAAGTTATTCAGGTGGATGACAAAGAAAATTGGACCCCTTAGGGTATCCTCTTCCCTTGTAGTAGTTAAAAAAACTTTCAGTAAGTGTGTATATAAATTTGAACAAAATACACCACATGCCACTGTGAATTTTCTAAGCATTTAATCATGCTACTGAGAATGTCTCTGATAAGATATAGATCTCATAGAGTTGACGTTATGAATGGTTTTTTTAAACAAAAAGTTCTGCATAAATTCTTAATGTAATTTTGACTATAAAATTATAAGGAAAATATTTTAGTTTATTAATTTTTTGATAATTTTTGTAAGGTCTATTGTCGAATTTAAAGTGAGGAAACTGAGGCCAGTATAAGAAAAACTAAATTCCAGTTTATTCAGCTCCCGGGCAAGGTTCTGTAGTCCTGGGAAGAGGGCCAGAGAAGTCGCGCTTGACTTCCTGAGGCGGGGGTTTTTATAGCGAGTGAGGGTGTCTTGATTGGCTGTGAGGGAACAGGACGTGGTCAGGGCAAGCTACTATTGGTGGGTGGGCGGGACTGCCAGTGAGCGGGCCGTCCAGGGGGAGCACGGCCAGCTGCTATTGGGCAGGGTTTGGCGGGGTTTCTTTTAAACGGCAGGCTAGGTGCTGAGTGCAGTCTGGTGTTGAGTGCAGATTTGGGTGCCCAGTGCAGAAGTGGGCGTTGGGGAAGCTACGCGGCGGGGCTAGATGCTGAGTGCAGGGCTTGGTGCCGAGCGCGGAGTGGTGACTTAGTTCCTGGGCGCGGAGAGAGATGGGCGTGTCTGAGCTCCCGGCAAGGCTCCCGGCCTTACGATTTTATTCTGACAAAAGAAGCAAACACAAGGTAGGAAAAAGCTGTATGCATGTAAGAGAAAAACTAAATAAACACATAGGTGAAAAACTATTAAGGAACTGATGTGAGTTATCAGTTCATAGACTAAAGCATATGTACCTGAGAATGAGAAATGGAAGAATACTTGGGGGGGGGGGGGGGGGTAGGGGAATGCCTCATTTGTCTAGGTAATATGTCCAGTGATCATGTTTGTATAAATTAGTACCCAGATCTGCGAAGTCATGGTAGTTTAAAAAGGAAAACACTATGCTTATGAAATTTGTTAAATATTTAAAGTCTTTTTTACTCTATGGAAGACAAAGCTCTAGAAATCTAATTCTCTTTAATTCTGTATTCTAATCTTCACATAAAAAACTCTGAAGTCTGATAAAATTGTAGAATATAAATAGTGTCTATTAACTTTAAGCAGAATAAAACTGGAAATAAAATCTTCTTCACAACAGTGCCACAGGGAGAAAGAAACAGTGTGAAGGCAAAAGAGAAATTACAGGTAGTAATTTTTAGTGGAAATATGAAAAGCTGAAATAGAGCTGAGAAACAGTATAGCAACTGAAAATTACTTATTAAAATAATAAGATTAAATAAGATACTGATGGAAATCTAAGTCTGAATTCTGTTCTCATATACTTAGTCTATGAACTGAAGGAATTTTTCTCTTTAAAAAAAAAATACAGCTTCTGTTGACTGAGTGACCCTTCATAGCAAGCACAGAGCCTCAGGCATTTCTAAGAATTTCTAATCCTCTTCCAAAGCATACTTTGAAACCTTATTTTCCCAGCCTCTCCCTCACAGGCCCTTCACTTTTCCTATGATTCTATCCTCCTTTTATGCTCATGTAGATTTCCATGTTCCTTTCCTTCAAAGATTCCTGCTTCACAGATATTTTGAGGAATAGCTCAAATGCCACCTCCAATTCTAAGACTCTCTTGAACCTCCCAGAGCAAAGGGGATCTCCCTTCCTCTGAATACATCTAGATAATTTTTAGTCTTCAGGGACATATTTCTTTTTTCTAGCTTGTTTCTTCATGCATATCATTTTTCCTCTGCTACCAGATTCTAAGTTGGTTTTTTTGTTTTGGTTTTGGTTTTGGTTTTTTTGAGATGGTATCTCACAATGTCTACCAGGCTGGAGTGCAATGGTGCAATCGCAGCTCACTGCAACCTCTGCCTCCTGGGTTCAAGCAATTCTCCTGCCCCAGCCTCCTGAGTATCTGGGACTACAGGCATGCGCCAGCATGCCTGGCTATTTTTTATATGTTTAGTAGAGACGAGATTTCATCATGTTGGTCAGACTGGTCTCAAACTCCTAACCTTGTGATCCACCCACCTCAGCCTTCCAAAGTGCTTGGATTACAGGTGTGAGCCACCACATCCAGCCCAGATTCTAAGTTTTTTAAAGGGAAAATAAGTGATGAATTTCTACTGTGTGTAAATGTCTTTTGCACATACACAGGAAATATTTAATAGATAAATGTGAGGGAATGAGTTTTAACATTCCCGTGTTTTCTAACCTGAGCCACCCCATTCTGAACAGTGTTAATCACGGTTAACCATGCTACTCTAGAGGTTGGGCTGGCTGGGCCTCATTCCAGGATTTTATACTGACTGCCTTGTGAGCTCAAGCAGAGATCTCACTTAACATCTCTGCCTCAATTTCTTCACCTATAAAATAGGGATAATAATACAGGGCATTCATCAGAAATAAATAGGTTAATCTATTCTCTTTGCTAGGGTTGCCATAATCAAGTACCATCAACAATGTGGCTCAAACAACAGAAATGTATTTCCAGCCTATCTGGAAGCTGGAATTCCAAGATAGAGGTGTGGGCAAATTTGGTTTCCTCTGCCTCCTCACCTTGGCTTAACACATGGCCTTCTTCTCACTGCATCCTCACATGGTCTTTTCTCTGTGTGTGCACATCCCTGGAGTCTCTCTGTATGTAGAAATTTCCTATATTTACAAGGACAGCAGTGACATTGGATTAAGGTTCACCCTTATGGCCTCATTTTATCTGAATCACTTCTTTAAAGGCTTATGTATACTCTGAGGTACAGGGGTCTAGGCTTCAACATTTGAATTTTGAAGGGAGACAATTCAGCCCATAGCATCCATGTAAAGTACATAAACCAGTACCTGGTGCATGATACCCACTCAGTGAGCTTGGAGGTGGTGGTGGTGGTATTTCCCTCACTTCCGCCTCATTTCCTTTGGCTTCTGATAATTTTTGGTAATCGCCATCTACTTTTATCAATGAATAGCTCCTTTTTGTTATATTCTAAAATGACTTCAAATAAACTCCTATGGGCGGCTATCCTATGTCAATTTACCTTAAAAACAACTTGCTATCTGCTAATCTGACAATTATAAATATTTCATTATTTTATCATGTGTATATGGAGTTTTAACTTTTGAGGAATCTCCCATTTTCTCTACTCTGCTTATTAAAAGTGTATTGCATGTTACTTAAGTTGCAAAGCGCTTTGCCATTACCATAGGATTATTCAAAAGACAGGAGTAATTGAAATACGAGAGATTTAAGTAGTTTGATAGAAATATGTATCAAATTTCAAGTATATTACATGCACAATATATTGTATGAGAAAGATTGTTACTAATACGAGATAATAGTGAAATACTGAAAGTTATATTATGTGAACGACTATATGAAGAAGAATTCGTCACTCAGGGAAATTTCAGATGGCACAAAAAATGAAAAAAATCAATTCGTAGGTATATTATAATCTAGAAGCATTTTCATAGAATCCCCTTAAGTTAATAATATCAGTGTCCAATGACTGAGTTTGAATGTACAGATAGAAAAAGCAGCCTCCGCTGGTAGCTTTTTACAGTGTTACATGCAATAGTAGAATACTTTAGCTTTGAAGTTTTAAATCAGCTACCACTTATTCATCTTTTCAGCATACTGTATTAGACAGTATAAATCTTATGTTTTTATTCTGAATAACTAGCTTAGCAGTGGTTAAGCAAGGGGGAAAACAACTTAATCATGAAAATAATCTGACCAAGAAGAGAAAATCACTCCATCTTCAGAGATTTAACTACCCACACTCCATTCTTAAGGAAAATTGAATTGAGGACATTTCCTTAGAAAACATTTGGAACTTAAGGAGATCAAACTTTTATAACTCGAAGCAGAAATATGTGCTTTTTCAGAAGTTTCAGCTTTCTAGTCTTCAGTGGAGCAGTCTTGGTAGAAATTGGATGCACACATCATGAAACAGTAAAAACCTTTCCCACCGAAAAGAACAAAATGATTCTAAACAAAATATTGAACTGATGGAATAGTAGAAGGCATGGGAAATCTGATGAGATTTCTAAGAAGTGTGATTTGCCTCGTTGCAGATCCTCTGAAATTAAATGTGAACAATGTCTTAATTTGCATTAAAACTGCTTAACCAATCCACTGATGCTTCTGAGCACAATGTTGTGTAGCAAAGCTTTATGAATTCCAAAAGGAGCTTGTATCAGTGATTTTCCTGTTATACGGTAGCTCCTCAGTCATTAGTGTAGAGTTCAGTCTTCCAAATACTGTGAACAAATCTCTTGCAAATGAAACCATAAGTCTGTTTTATGAGGAAGGTTGAGCTTGGAACCTATAACCTTTAAACTTTGTCATGTTTAAATTCAGCTTTATTTTAAATTAAACAGGAATGTTTACTCCTGAAAGTAAAAAACAGTAAATTACATTATGAAATATAAAAGTACTTTATGATGCAAGCAACCATCTCTTATATATTTACTGATCTATGCTTGTATATTAAGTTTTCATGAGTGCAATTATTATCTTTAATTGACATTTTTATTGAAATGATTGTAGACTCACATGCAAATATAAGAAATATTACAGAGATCCCTTTTGTACTTTGTCCTCCAGTTTTCCAGTCAATAGTAGTATCTGACAAAACTACAGGGAAACATCACAACTAGGACATTGACACTGATATGACCCATCAGTTTTATTCAGCTTTCCCTACTTCTGCATGTCCTCTTGTGTGTGTGTGTGAGTGTGTGTGTGTGTAGGTTAAGCTTTATAAAATTTTATCACCTATGTATGTTTGTATATCACGACACTGGACAGTACCAATACCACAAAGATCCCCCGACGTTGCCTTTGAATAATCACACCTCTCTTCATACCCTCTCTTCTGTCACAAATTATTGTCAAACATTAAATTCCCTTCCATTTCTAAAACTTTATCATGTTAAAGATATCAGTTAAATGGAATCATACAGTAGATAACCTTTGGTATTTGCTTTCTTCTCTCAGCATAATTTTCTCAAAGTTCATCCAAGTTGTATCACTACTAAATTCCTTTGTATTGCTGAGTAATATTCCTTGGTATGTATGTACCCAGTTTTGTATAGTCATTCATTTATTGAAGAATGTCTTGACTATTTCCATTTGTTAGTTACTAAACAAAAAACAACTATGTACATTTATACACAGGTTTTTGTGTGAACATAAGTTATCATTTCTCTGGGATAAATGCCCAGAAGGGAATTGCTGGGCCTTATGGAAATTGCATGTTTAGGTCTATAAGAAACTATGAAACTAATTTCCAGAATATCGACGTCATTTTACATTCTCACAAGCAAAATATGTGTGATTCAGTTTTGCTGCATCCTTGCCAGATTTTGGTATCATCACTCTTTTTTTATTTTAGCCATTACATTAGATGGGTAGTATATCTCATTGAGGTTTTAATTTGCATTCTCCTCGTGGTTAATGATATTGGATATAATTTTATGGGCCTGTTGGCCATCTGTATGCATCTTCAGTGAAATGTCTTTTCATGCTCTTTTCACATTCTCTAAGTGATTGTTTTTAATTGTTTTTTTTTTCACTGCTGAGGTTTGAGAGTTCTTTGTATATTCTAAGTACTACTCCTTTTTCAGATATATAGTTAGCAAATATTTTCTTCCAGCCTGTAGCTTTCCTTTTCATCTTTACTACATGACCTTTCATAGAAGAAAATGGTTTTTATTTCATGTGGTCTAACTTGTCAGTTTTACTTTTCTGGATACTACTTTGGTATAAAGTCAAAGAATTCATTGCTGACTCCTAAATTCTGAAGTTTTTCTCCTGTGCTATTTTTCTGAAAGTTTTATGGTTTTATGCTCTACTTTTAAATATATTTACATGTATATCAGTCTGTAATTCATTTTCAGTTGATATTAGGTTTGAGTCAAGGTTCAGTTTTTTGCCTGTAGATGCCACTGGTTCCAGCATTATTTGTAGAAAAGGATATAGACTTACTTCATTGAATCACTTTTGAACTTTTGTCAAAAATCACTGAGGCACATCTGTGTGGATCTATTTCTGGATTCTCTATTCTGTTTCATTGATTTATATATCTGTACTTCCTTCAGTGCTACACTCTGGATTACTTTACTATAAAGTATGGCTTAATATCACATAGATTATTCCTCCCATTTTATTCTTTTTTTGTCAATATTTTTTGACTATTCCAGGGTCTTTGTCTTTTTATATGAATTTTGAAATAAGCTTGTCTATGTCTACAGAAAACTTTGCTGGGATTTTGATCAGAATTGCATTAATCCTATAGCTCAAATTGGGGAAAATTAACATCTTTACCATGTGGAGTCTTCCTAGTTACCTGTTTATGACCAGAGTATATCTCTATTTACTTAGATTTTCTTTGATTTCTGTTATCAGCATTTTATAATTTTCAGCATACAGATCCTGTGCATGTGTTGTTGAGTGTATATGTAAGTATTTAATTTTACTTTGAGAAATTGCATATGGTATTGAGTTTCTAATTTTGGTTTATACACGTTTATTGTTAGTATGTAAATATGCAATTAGTTTTTATCTCTTGATCTTGTATCCTGCCACTTTGATAAACTCGCTTATTCATTTTAGGAGTTTATTTTTGTTTTTGTGTTTTGTATATTCCTTGAGGGTTTTTGTGAAGACAATCATGTCATCAGCAACCAAAGTTTTATTTTTCCCTTTACATTCTGTATGCCTTTTTTGGGGGGAAGGGGGCAGTGGGGACAAGTGTCTCACTGTTGCCCAAACTGGAGTGCAGTGGTGCAATCATGGCTCACTGCTGTCTTGATCTTCCTGGCTCAAGAGATACTCCCACCTCAGCTTCCCAAGAAGCTGAGACTACAGGCACACACCACCACACAGAGCTAAATGTTTTTAATATTGTCCCTTAGAGATGGGGGACTTACTAAATTGTGCAGGCAGGTCTTAAACTCCTGGGCTCAAGCAGTCCTCCCTCCTCAGCCTCCCAGAGTGCTGGGATTACAGGCATGACCTATCGTGCCTGGCCCACTGGCCCACTCTCTATGTGTTTTACTTCTTTTTTTTTTTTTTTGCTAATTGCAGTGGCTAGAAATCCCAGTACTACACTGAATAATAGTAGTAGAGTAGACATTCTGTCCTTGTTCCTGGACTTAAGGAGAAAGCATTCAGTCTTTCACTGTCAAAATGTGATGTTATCTGTATTTTTTTATATGCTCTTTGTCAAGTTAGTTAATTTCTCTCCATTCCTAACCTGCTGAGTGCTTCTATCATAAGTGGGTTTTGGATTTTGTCAAATGTTTTTTCTATGTCAGTTGATATAATCATATGATTTTTATTTTTAGCTTATTGAAATAGTAGGTTAGAGTTTTTGATTTTCAAATGTTGAAATAGTTGTATAAATGTGGAAGAAATCCCACCTGGTCATCTTGTATAATTTCGTTATACATTGCTTAACTAATTTTTATAATACTGGGTTAAAGATTTTTGCATTAATAAGATATATTGATCTTCTTTATTTTTTAAACTGTATTTTTCTAGTTTTTGCATTAGGGTAATGCTGACCTCAATAAATGAGTTGAGAAGCATTCCCTATGCTTCTAAAAAGAGAAGAGATTCTCTGTAAGAGTTTGAGTAAACTTGTTCTTACCTAGTTGTTAAAATGTTTAGTAGACTTCTCCAGTAAAATCACCTGTGCCTGGACAGTATTTTAAGGAAACTTCTTTTTTTGTTTGTTTTCTTTCTTTTTTTATATTTATTTATTTATTTATTTATTTATTTATTTATTTCTGAGAGACAACTTTTCTCTGTCCCCCAGGCTGGAGTGAAATGGCACAATCACAGTTCACTGCAACCTTGAGATACTGGGCTCAGGCAGTTCTCTCACTTCAGCCTCCCAAGTAGCAAGGACTACAGGTGTGTGCCACCATGCCTAGATAAAAGGGAGGTTTTAAATAATAAATTCAACCTCTTTAATAGTGAAGTAGCTATCAATATGGTCTCTTTCATCCTTGTTGAGATTTGGTAATTTGTCGTTTTTGAAAAACTTGTCCATTTCTAAGTTGTTGAAAATATAATTCTATTGCCTTTTTTCATAGAAACAGCTTTTTGCTTAAGTGATTTCTCCATTGTTTTTCAGTTTTCTTTTGTCTTTCTCCTATTGATTTCTCATTTGATTCCATTATGGTTAGAGAATGTACTCTATATGATTTCAGTTTGTTTTATAGCCAGTGATATACTCTACCTTTGTGAATAGTCTATGCATGTTTATTCGTCAGTTTAGGCTGTTATAACAAAATGCTATAGACCAAGTGGCCTACACAGCAGACATGTGTTTCCACTTGGGCTTAATTGTGTCTCCCCAAAATTCATATATTGAGGACCTAACTCCCATCAAGATGGGGTCTCCAGAAGGTCATTAGCCTTCATGAGATCACAAGTGTGGGGTACTCATCATGTAATTAGTAGAAGGGAAATCACTAAGAGCATGCTTTCTCCTTTTTGCTTTCTGTCTCTAGCTATCTCTCTTTCTCTCTGCTGCTTAAGGTTATAGGAAGAAGAGCCAGCTGCAATAATTGCAGTACATTTGAAATAAATCTGAGCTTGGACGTCTTAGCCTCCAGAGCAGTGAGGAACAAGAAATTCTGTTCTTTATAAATTACCTAGTCTCAGGTATTTTGCTACAGCATCACAAATGGACTAAGATGTCTGCCATTATTTTGTTCATGAATATTAACATATTCTCTAAGAAGATAGAAGCTTCCTCCACAGCTCTTCTCTTTTCTTTCTGAGTCCTTGCCAAAATTAACTGTTCCTTTGGCTTTTTCTACCATGAATCTCACAACTTTTCTAGCCTCCATCCCTTACCCAGTTTCAAAGCTGCTTCAGTAATTTTAGTTCTTTGTTACAATAGCCCTCCACTTCTTAGTACGAGAATTGTCTCAGTCAGCTCAGGCTTCTATAACAAAATAGCATAAAATTAGTGACAAATAAAAAATATTTATTTATTGCATTTCTGGAGGCTGGGAAGTCCAAGATCAGAGTGCTGGCAAATTCAGTTTTTGGTGAGGGTTCTCTTCCTGCTTTGCAGATGGCTGCCTTTTACCTAGACCTTCATGTTCTAGGGAGACAGGGAGAGAAAACTCTCTGGTCTGTTCTTATGTGAGCACTAGTTATACCATCATGACCCATCCTCATGACTTAATGTAAAGTAAAGCCCCAAACATCACACTGGGGGTTAAATCATCAACATGTGACTATTGGAGGGACACAAATCTGTCCATAGCGTTGTAACCACCCAACAGGTTCACTTTGCCATTGCCTAGACAGGGCCGATTTATCAAGACAGGGGAATTGCAATAGAGAAAGAGTCATTATGCAGAGCCAGCTGTTCAGAAGACCAGAATTTTACTGTTACTCAAATCAGTCTCCCCAAGAATTCAGGGATTGGAATTTTTACGGATAATTTGCTGGATAGGGGGCCAGTGAATCAGGAGTTTGGTTTGGTCAGGTCAGAGATGAAATCATAGGGTGTTGAAGCTGTCCTCTTGTGCTGAGTCAGTTCGGCATGGGGACCACAAGACCAGATGAGCCAGTTTATTGATCTGGGTGGTGCCAGCTCATCTGTTGAATGCAAAGTCTGAAAAATATCTCAGGCACTTATCTTAGGTTTTACAATAGTGATGTTATCCCCAGGAACAATTTGGAGAGTTTTAGAATCCTGCAGCCTCCAGTTGCATGACTTCTAAACTACTGTTTCTAATCTTGTAGCTAATCTGTTAGGCTGGCAAAGGCAGTCTAGTACCCAGGCAGAAAGGGGGTTTGGTTTGGGAAAGAGCTGTTATCGGCTTTGTTTCAAAGCTACCCTGTACACTAAGTTCCTCCCAAAGTTAGTTTGGCCTACGCCTGGGAAAGAACAAAGACAGCTTGGAGGTTAGAAACAAGATATGGAATTGGTTAGGTCAGATTTCTTTCACTGTAATATTTTTCTCAGTTATGATTTTTGCAGTGGTTGTTTCAGCCAGGTGTTTGAGTAAAGAGTGTCCTGCTGTCACGTGGAATGTTCTCTACATGTCTCTTTGTTTTAGTCATTGATTTCTGTGAAGAAAAGTGGTGGAGCCAATCATGAAATGTGTCTCAGATTTTATCCAAGCTGGCCCTTAGTTCTGTATTTGACATAGGACATATGTATGCCTATATAAATTGCTTGATTCTAACAGACATCAGAAAGGCAAGTACAGTCTCTCTTTTGGGGAGTTTATTGTAATTTCTTCTGTTATTCTGAGGTGCTTACAAAAGTTTTATTTTCATTCTTACCGAGAATGAGATCCAGAAATCATAATTCTATTGCATTTTTACAAAACTTGTCTAAAAGAGCTTAATATCTCAGAGATCTCTTACTGCATGAGCTACATGGAATATTTATTTTACAGGCAGAGAAATTAATGCACAAAGGAGAAACATGTTCTTCACTGTGACACATTTGAAGGGAAAGGCTCATATATTTAACTCAGATCTTGGAAATAGGCTGGTGCTTTTCTCCCGCTCAGATTATCTGGGATGCAGCTAAGTTGAACAGTTACTGTAACAGGAAACCAGGACTCTGGGCTGAAAATGAGTAGTGAAAAAATCTATATTTAATAAAACATACCATTATACAATGTTCTCTCCACATCTCTTATAGTATTTTAAAGATAGTGGAATATCTAAACGTTTAAAATCTTTTATAAAATACAAAGAGAGAGAATCATACCAGGCATGAGTTTTGAATCACAGATTCATGGATTTTACTGTTATCACAGAGGATGAAACAGGCAATTCATAGTATTCCACTTTTACCAGCAGGTGATGTACCTGATCTTTGACTTATTATAAAATGAATTTGCAACTTCTTTAAAGTCACTGTTCATTTCAAAGGAGGATTTTCAAACAGTAAATTACATGTTTAAAGACCTAAGTGACCTTAAAAATGCTTATCATTAGTCCCAGGCACTTATTATTTTGTGGAGTGCTAAACTTTAATTGGCCTAACCCATTTACTAAGTCATTCTATTTCTCTTCTTAATTGTTCTCACCTTTTGCCTTCTTAACCCATTTCACTAGGTTAAAGAATGAAAAGAAATAATAAAATGAATTCTACTTTTACCATGTCAGTGTTTATCCAGGAGATATTTTCAAGAAACATGGCATGAAGGATATATGACAAAGCAATACCCATTGCCAGAAATATTTTATTGGTATTCATCCAACATTTGTGCTATAAACCTTTCCCACTTATGGACGAAAGGGGGAACCTAACTCTTAGGAATGCCACATAGCTACTAATCTTGGATTATAATTGGAAAAATGAGTGTATCAGTCTGGAAAGTTATGTCCTCTAATAGCATGAGAACTGCAATGTTCAGAAATGTAAGTTTTATTAAAATAAAATTCAAGGGTTTAGTTGGTAAACTATTAGATTTATCACGGTAATCATATTTATACCCTGAGGATTAATCATGTCGCTCAGTCCTTTGAAGATGAGCAACTCAGTGGGTGGATGATGTAGCCATTTACTAAGCCAGGGAACACTAGCAGAGAAACTGTTTTATTTGGCCATGCTCAATTAGAGATACACTCTCAGATTTCCAAGTGATGATACTGAACATGCATTTGGACATATGAGTTTTGATCTCAGTGAAGAGACCAGAACTGGAGTAGTATGAACAAGTTTCAGATAATGAGTGTGTGTGTGTGTGTATGTGTGTGTGTGTGTGTGTGTGTGTGTGTGTGTGTGTGTGTTTTCTGCAATTGAATAAAACCTGTTAGCCCTTGAGGGTTTGAGAGTCTACCCCTTAAAATCCTCTACCCACACAATCCTGCCACATGGTACAATTCTATATATTTATCTCAGACTAGATCCTATGCCAATTAGAACTAAACCTGGGTCACAGCCACAGTGTCTGATCACAGTAGGTGTGCAATTAAAGCTTGATAATTGAATCCATGAAGTATAGCTCTTCTGTCACAAGCCTGACTAATGTATATTGCACCTAAGATGAGTCTTTTGATGCTTGTAGGGTCTGTGAAATGCATCCTTAACCATTACTCTGAGCATCTATGCCAGATCACCAGATCATATGGCCACATTTTTGTTTATTTTGTATTATCTACCCCTACAGCTCTTGCTTGAACTCCAAACATGTTCAGCTGTAGTCTTGCCTTGAGGACACTAGACTTCTGTTTCAACTCAAATGAATCATTCTGTAAATCTCCAAAACTAAGATGCTGCCAACTCTACTATAGCTGACTTCACATATTGCCCCACAGCCTACAAGCTCCAGAAGGCTTGCACACACACATCATATCACATACTTGAGATCTGTCACTTGCCCAGTTTGCAAATTTACCATATCACTTAGGAAACTACTGTCCAAAGTGAGAGTGTTCATTGCATTACCCAGCCCCTGAAGTCGACAGTATTCTTTTGGTTGCAAGTGACAGAGATGCAAAAAGGGCGAAAAAGACTTAGTGGAGAGGTGCTGAAACATTTCGTGTGATCAAAAGGCTTGCTACGAAAACAGATCATATTCAGAGACCTCAGACATTGGAAGCAGGAACTCAGTCACCACCACGATTGTTCCTCAGTCTCTGCGTTTATCATCTTCCCCGTATAATCTCTCCTGTGACATCGGCTTGTTCCCAGTAGTTGGAAACATGGCTATCTACTGATCCTGTCTTAAGTCATCTCTGCTTAATAATCTTAGAGAACAAAGAAGCCTGAATTCTCACTATCTTCAGTGATTTATCAATCTTTGTCCTGGCTTAGGTAACAGCGGCTCCTAGACAAACCACTTAGTCAAGGGAATGGAGACCTGTAATGACTCTATCAGAATCACATGGACTTTGGAGAGAGATAGCAGGTACATCTATATGAGGAGCAGATACAGGTATACTGGACAGATGTAAAAAAAATACATCTCTAAAGTTCCAGCACACTTCATGGCTGAACCCAGACAAGATCCAGCACTTAGAATCACCAAAGATTACATTTTCCTGGTCTTTACTATGACCCCTAGGCTTCTGCCTCTTCATCAGTCCTTCCTGGTTTATCTTTAAAGTACTTTTTGCCTCATCCTGGAGAGAAGAAATTTAATAGTATCTGAGCATTCCTTTCTATCATAACATATTTTACAAGGGCAGTAGACTGAAGTGACAACGTGAGCTTTGGCATCAGGCTAATCTGAGTTTATATGCTGTCTTTTCCACTTACTATCTTGATCACGCCAGCCAAGTTACCTTGTGTCTCTGTAAAACAGGGATGCTGATACCTACCTTAAGATAATTGTTAGAATTAAAACATATAAGAAAGGTTTTTCTTTTGAAAAGTGTCTGTTCATATCCTTCACCCACTTTTGGATGGGTTTGTTTGCTTTTTTCTTGTAAATCTGTTTTAGTTCTTTGTAGATTCTGGATATTAGCCCTTTGTCAGATTGGTAGATTACACAAATTTTTTCCCATTCTGTTGGTTGCCAGCTCACTCTAGTGATTGTTTCTTTTGCTATACAGAAGCTCTGGAGTTTAATTAGGTCTCATTTGTCTATTTTGGCTTTTGTTGCCAATGCTTTTGGTGTTTTAATCATGATGTCCTTGCCTATGCCTGTGTCCTGAATGGTTTTGCCTAGGTTTTCTTCGAGGGTTTTTATGCTGTTAGGTCTATGTTTAAGTCTTTAATCCATCTGGAGTTAATTTTAGTGTAAGGTCTCAGGAAGGGCTCCAGTTTCTGCTTTCTGCACACTGCTTGCCAGTTTTCCCAACACTATTTATTAAACAGGGAATCCTTTCCCCATTGCTTGTTTTTGTCAGGTTTGTCAAAGAACAGATGGTTGTAGATGTGTGGCCTTGCCTCCAGGGCCTCTGTTCTGTTCCATTGGTCTATATCTCTGTTTTGGTACCAGTACCATGCTGTTTTCATTACTGTAGCCTTGTAGTATAGTTTGAAATCAAGTAGCAAGATGCCTCTGGCTTTGTTCTTTTTGCTTAGGAGAAGATATATATGAGGTCAACAAACATGAAAAAATGCTCATCATCACTGATTATTAGAGAAATGCAAATCAAAACCATATTGAGATACCACCTCACACCAGTTAGAATGCCAATCATTTAAAAACCTGGAGACAACAGATGCTGGAGAGGATGTGGAGAAATAGGAACACTTTTACACCATTGGTGGAAGTGTAAATTAGTTCAACCATTGTGGAAGACAGTGTGGTGATACCTTGAGGACCTAGAAATAGAAATTCCATTTGACCTAGCAATCCCATTACTGGGTATATACCCAAAGGATTATAAATCATTCTATTATAAAGACACATGCACATGTATGTTCACTGCAGCCCTGTTTACAATAGCAAAGACCTGGAAGCAACCCAAATGCCCATCAACAATAGACTGGACAAGGAAAATGTGAAACATATACACCATGGAATACTATACAGCCATAAAAAATGATGAGTCTGTGTCCTTTGTAGGGACATGGATGTATCTAGAAACTATCATTCTCAACAAACTGACACAAGAACAGAAAATCAAACACCGCATGTTCTCGCTCATAGGCGGGTGTTGAACAATGAGAACACGTGGACACAGGGAGGGGAGCACCACACACTGGGGTCTTTGGGTGGGGGGCCAAGTAGGGACGGGGGGGTGGTGGGGATGTCGGGGAGGGATAACATGGGGAGAAATGCCAGATGTAGGTGATGGGGAGAATGGAGGCAGCAAACCACATTGCCACATGTGTACCTATGCAGCAATCCTGCATGATCTGCACATGTACCCCAGAACCTAAAGTACAATGAAAAAACAGAAGAAGTAAGGCTTTTCACAAACTTAGGAAAAAATCAAACCTGTATTTCTATGATCCTAGGCCACCAAGCAGTAAAATAAACAACACACACGCAGAGAGACATATAGAAGTTAACGGTAGCTTACTGTTCACAACCCTACCCTAAAAGAAGCAACTCACATCCTGAACTGAGTGACAAGGACTGTGAAGTGCACAGGTGGCCTTCAGCGATGTCACAGAAGATAAAACAGAATTGAGCTTTGGTAGCTTAGCTCCCATTGAGCTGTTTAAGAACTAAACCTCTTTTCTGCCAAGAAAAGTCACAAGCTGGACCAGAGCCAGCTGGCTTGCCAGAGGGCTTGGGATCTATGAAAAACAGTGATAACCGAAATGTTATTTTTCCAGATGACATTTCAAAATAGATAAAATAATGTATGAGATGAGTATTTGAGTCTATTAAGGAGAAGTGCTACAAAAGATAGGACTCATTTCAAACAGTGTAGCATGAGGGGTTCAGGCTAAATACTGAGTTTTCCAATGGTAAAAATTATTTTTCAGGCAATTCTTGACCAAAGACCTTTGTATATGTAGAAGTTCCTGTTGCTTTTGTACTTCCGCAACCACCGTGGTTGGAGACATCACTGCCACCATCATTGGAGCTCTGTTGGTGGGATAAGAGCAAGTAGGAATCCGACTAGGAAGTGATGGGGTGAGTGAGGAGATGGAGGTTTGGTTTATAGAAGAGTTTAGTAAAATCATGAAGGACTGACATTCTTTCTCTCTAATTCATATTGTCAGCCTGTTGGCTTTTGCTATCTCAGGCTTTTTCCTTCATGAATTCAAGATAAGCACAGAAGCATCAATCATCACATTTTCACATAGCCAAGTTCAAAGTCAAGAAGGGGATAGTGAGTGTTTCTCTTATGTATCAGTCTCCCAGGCTACCATAACAAAATACTCCAGTCTGGGTGGCTAAAACATTTAATTTCCCACAATCCTGAAGGATAGAGGTCGATGATTAAAGTGGCAGCAAATTTGGTTTCTCGTAAGCCCTCTCTTTCCTGACTTGTAGACAGCCACCTTCTTAGTGTGTTTCACTGGGTCTTTCCTCTGTGTTGGCAAGAGAGCTGGCTCTGGGGTCACTTCCTCCTCTTGGAAGGATATCAGTTCTGTTGGATTAGGGCCCCGCCCCTATGACATCATTTTCCCCTTATTACCTCCTTACAGGCCATATCTCCAAATATAGTCACATTGGAGGTTAGGCTTCAATATATGAATTTTGGATTGGGGGCACAACTCAATCTATACTGCCTTACTCATATCCCTTTTAAAGTATGAGAAAATTTGTTCCCAGAAGTCTTAAGCCATCTTCTCCTCCATTAGGTCATTTGCTGGCAAAGGAAATAAAATGGCAACACCTGTTTCCTGGCCAGAGGCAGAGTAGTCTCAGCTTCCCCTTAAGTACCTGAACATCCAAGAAGCAAATGGAATCTGCCTTCACTAGCAAGGGAGGAGAAAAGGTTTGTGTGGAGGGAACCAAAAGCGCTGGGCACAGTGGTTGTCAGGAAAAAACAACTTGGAACTTTAAGAGGTTCTGTGTACTTTAAAGGAAAGGGAAAGACTGGACTAAGAAATAAAGGAAGCAAATTAGAAGAGCCAACTCAGCAGCTGGAGTCTCTCATCATGCTATGGTATTGTGCTCGTGCATTCAGACACAAATATTAATATTTTCTCCTTCACTGCCAATTTTAATACATACTAAGTTTAACATATAGAATACATTAGATCATATATATAATTCATTCTTTATAATTTAATGTTTTATGTATATAATCAAAAGCTTTGACTTGCTTTGATGATACAGTAATTTAATTTTAAGAGAGGTATTTTCTTTCTCCAGGTACCTTTCTGTGTTTCATGCTTCCATATATTAACTTTTTCCAAAATACATTTTCCAAAATATACTACTAAGAAAAATTTTACTTTTTCCAAAATTCATACTAAGAAAAAAAATGTATTGACAGAAATTTGTATTTGAGGAGAGGGTGAGAAAGACAATTGTGAAAAATGAAGAATTGTAGAACAAAATATGTAGACATATATAGAAGCCACATTTTGGATCTGAATATCTCAAAGCTATTTCAAGTTTTCTGGAACATAGAGAGAGAAATAGCAGGATATAGAGAGAAACTGAGAAAGGTAACTATAGAACTGTGGCTCTTTCAAAAATCTGCCTCCACGTTATTAGGCAAAGAGCAGTCTTTTTCTCCCTTTTACTTTGTAATTTTCATAGCACGGTGTGGAAAGAATTGGAACTTATAGTAAATGTGGCTTCTGTGTGTTTTTATCTTTAAGTAAATCTTACCTCTATTCCAATTTTTAAGTACAAAATTGAAGTATTATTTAAATACAGTAATGTTCACCCTTTTAAATTTTACAGAGTGATGAGTTTTGACAACTGTGTAGAGCTCTGTAATCGCTATCATAGTAAAGACCCGGAACACCATCTTCAATTCAAACAAGTTTCTTCTCTCCCTTTACAGTCAGCCTCCTAACCAAACTTAGCCCAGGCAGCCAGTGATTCTATTTTTGCCTATATAGTTTTGCCTTTTCCAGAAGGTCATACGAGTGGAATCATATGGTGTGTAGCCTCAGACTACCACATAATAGTTTTGAGATTTGCTTTGGACTGAATGTTTGTGTTCTCAAAAAATTCTTATGTTGAAACCCTAACCCTCAATGTGATAGTATTTCCAGATGGGGTATTTAAGAGTTAATTAGGTCATGAAGTGGAGTCTCTTATGATAAGATACACAAGAAAGCTTGTCTCCTTGCTCTCTCTCTCTCTCTCTGTCTGTCTCTTTGTCCTATGCCATGCGAGAATGAAATAAGAAGACAGTTGCCTGCCAACCAGAAAGAGGGCCCTAACCAAGTCCCTATATCGGTTAGCACCTTAATCTCAGACATCCAGCCTACAGAATTGTGAGAAATAAATGCTTATTGTATAAGCCACCCAGTATATAGTATTTTGTGACAGCAGCCTAAGCTGATTAAGACAGTAATTGGTACAGAGAAGTTGAGAAATCTTATAATAAATATGTAAAACTGGAAGCCGCTTTGGAATTGGGTAATACGCATAGTCTTGAAAAGTTTTGAGGTATGTGCTAGAAAAAGCCAATATTCCTGTGAAAAGAATTTTAAAAGCAATTCCAGTATGGGCTCAGGATAAAAAAGAAGAAAGCTGTAGAGAAAGCCTCTGTCCTCTTAGAGAATACATACATAATTATGTATAGAAAGTTGATTGAAATATGGTTGGCAAAGGCCATTCTGATGAATTCTCAAACAGAAATGAGAGACAATTAAAAACTTGATGAAAGGCAGTGTTATAAAATAGCAAAGAACTTGGCTAAATTGTGTTTGTGTTCTCGTGTTCTGTAGAAGTTACAACTTGTTAGGAATGAAATTGGATGTTTGCTTGAGATATCTAATCAAAATGTTGAAGTGGCCTCTTGGTTTTTTCTGACTGCAAATAGTAAAATAAAAGAGGGGTGAAATGAATTGGAGATGGAATTGTTAGGCAAAAATAAATTAGAACTTAAAGATTTGGAAAATTCTAAGCCTACCTGTCTATATTACAAAAAATGAGAGAGTATATCCAGAAGAGAACACCAAGTGTATGGCAAACCTACTTTTGATAAGGAGATTAGTATGAGTGTGGCCCATAGACTTAATTGACCATCTCACCAGAAGCCAGGGATAGAGAGGAAATGAAGCCATCAGAAAAAATTACCAGACGGGACTAAAGAAAACAGAGAAAGTGAGATGGAGTGAAGGAAAACTGTGAATATATGATATCATTGAAGAAAAGGTAAGAAGGACTTCAATGGTGATTCAGAGATCATCAGGGACACCACCTAGATGTCGAGAGGGCAGGGTTGGGGCATAGACAGAGCTCTGCAGAACTGCCCTATTGAGCCAAGAGAGTAATACAGCCATGCCACCCCAGTGGGCCATAAGACCAAACATTGAGAGGCAAAGAGCATTGTTCTTGAGCCTTAAGGTCTCATGGGATTTGATGTCCTGTGTTTTAGACTTGCTTGGGGCCTATTACCTTCCTTCTGTCTTACTTTTTTTCCTTTCGGAGTGAAAATGTCTATCCTGTGTCTCTCCCACCATTATATTTCGGAAGCATGTAATTTGTTTTGTTTCACAGGTTCACAGCTGGAGGGGAGTTTTGGCTCAGAATGACTTTTACTTTGAGTCTCACCCATATCTGATTTAAATGATGTTTAAATGAGACTTTGGATTTTAGACATTAGGTTTGGTGATGGAATGAGTTAAGACTTTTGCAATTTTTAGAAGAAATGTGTGTATTTCATATGTGAGAAGGAGATGAATTACAGGGGACTGGGGTGGAGTGCTATGGGGTGAATAATGTCCCCTTGCAAAAAAAAAAAAAGCCTAATTTCTAATGTGATGATGTTTGGAGGTGAGACCTTTGGGAAGTAAGTAGATGGAACCTTCCTCATGGGATTAGTGCCCTTATAAGAAGAGACACTAGAGGGCTTACTCCCTCTTTTTCTCTCTCTCCTCTCCACCATGTGAAGATACAAGGAGAAGATAGCCACAGGCCAACCAGGAAGAGTGTCCTTACTGGATCTGCCAATGCCTTGATCTCAGACTTACACAGCAGGGGATAAAGACAGACATACAGACGAACGTAGACAGAGCTGGGCCAGGCATTCCGAAAAGCTGATGGTGTTGGTCTCTTCGGCCCCGTCTTGTCTCAGAGCGCTTTATTTTACAGGTTTACAAAGCATATAGTAGAGGGAGGGTGTAGTTACTTAGAACAGCCTGTGATTATAATTTTCACACGTTAGCTAACATACTTTAGCTAGCAACTGTCTTGTAGCAAGCTCAGTGAGAGTTGGTTATCTTATTCTAGCCTCTCTGTTCTTTTTCAAGACATACACATTTCCCTATTATGGTTTGGTTTCTCCGGAGTTCACCCAATGTTCACAGCAGCCTTGCTCTGATTCCCTCAGAGGGGGTGGGCTACACTGGCTCTCTACAGTTATACAGGTTTTTTTATTAGCTTGGAAGGAATATCAAATCCTATAGAATCTAAGACACATACAGAGGGAGAGAGAGAAAAGAAGGAAAGAAAGAAATGAAGGAACAAAAAAGGAAGGAGAAAGAATAGGATTGGATTTTCTGTTACAACCAAATGGTAACTTTGTAGTAAATGTTGGAAGCCTGAGCAAGAGGTAAATTCTGGATTGTTACTTCATAGAAGTCAAATTAAAAAGTGAGGCAAAGTAGAGGGGAGCCCAATGAGGGGATACACACACACACACACACACACATACACACACACACAAATATATTAATATATACATTTCCCAGAGGGTTCTGGGTCTACTATCCTATTTTACTTTGCATAATTCAGTTCATCAACTAATTAACTGTAATCTTCCTAAAGTCCTTGTAGCCTTCCAAGTCTGCAACCATATGTTAAAATTTTTGAGATGCATAATTTTTATTTAGAGGCTGGAAAAAATTAAGTCCCTCTCAAGGGAGGAATTAGCACTGAAGAAAATAGATACAGAAAAGTGTATTCTAAAACACTTAGCCAGGAAACCAAAATAAAAAGAAAGTTAATTGTACAAAGTTACTGTTTAAAAAAACGGATATAATAACATCTTCAAGGTAGAAGTGTATCCTTCTTAGCAGTCCAGAGATAATATGGTGGTTTCAGAGTACCAAGGACCCATTACTTTGTCATCCTCAGGACTTCTGTCTCTGGATGCAGAATGGCTCTTATGGCTTCTACCATCACAGCCCATTCCACTGACTGTAAGGGAAAGGAGGAAGGAAGGTCTACAGGACATGCTTTTCTGTTTTACAAACATGACCCAACTTGTGTACATCAGATATCCACATTTTTTTTGGTTAAAACCTGGTCACATAGCTATATACAGCTTCAAATGAGGCTGCAAAATGTAGTCTTTAGCTAGAATACCAAATGTCTGTATTACAGGACATAATCATGGACATTATTGTGGAGAAATTGAGATGCAATCCAAGTGTGGGGAAGCAGCAAGAGGGACTCCATGCTCATGTGTGGTATTTTCTAGGAATCTTTTATTCCTGTCTTATGTCTTCCCTTATGCCTTTATAAAATGCCTGACACATAAAATGATGTCATAAATGAATGAAGGAGAGTCTGATGATAACTTGAGTCTTCTAGTTGGGCTTAACAAGAAATGAGAAGACTTCCATGATGCTCACAAACATTTTTATTACTATTGAAAACAGGGGTAATGGTAATTAGAGAGATCACCAGTCGTCTCTGCAATGTACCATCATATTTAACACCTCCTCTTTCCTTCCTCGGACATTCAAGGCATCACAAAATCCTGTGGGTTTTATCATCCAGACTTCACTTTATTGTCTCTCTATTTTCAGATATTTTAAATTATTAAAATATATTCATAATGTGCTTCCCTTTATTCACTTTGGCTTCTTTACAATCAATTCTCTATTTTTCAAAAACAGGGATCTTTTCAATATTCAGATATATTCACCTTATCAATTGATACTAACTTTTCTTAGATATAAAATACACAAGCTCCACTAGGTAAGAGCGATGTTTGTTTTGTTCATTATTACATCTCCAGCACCTATCCCAGAGTAAATGTACAAAAAATATTTGCTAAGTAAATTTAATAAATAAATCATTCAATGAATATTTTTTGACTTTTACTCTGAGTACAGGAGAGAAGCATATATTCATACAGTAATTCTGGGAAACATAGTATTTGAAAGTGACTCCAATGAACATGAATTTAAGGCTATTTCTCCTAGAAAAAAATTGAAAGGGGAAAGGGTTGTGGTTAAATCAGTTAAGCTAATAGATAAAAGAGCCATAGTTCTTAGAGAAAAGATAGTTGTTAGTCATTCCCTTTGACCAGATTCAGTGTTGCATCAACTTTCTTGGTGAAATTTTGCATGCCCTTCTGAAGTATTTTGTCCATTGAAAGGACTCTTTCCATAAACTTCAGCATTTCAAAAATGAATTTATCTGGCAAGTACATTTTCACATATAAGAATTAAAGTGCAACTTAAATCTTTTGATAGCCATATATCAAGACATCTTTAATTAAAGAAGCCTCAAGTCACAAACATCTAGAGTTAATTTACGCTACAGAGTCTTATCTGATTTTCTAAAATTTTACATTACCAGCAAAACAAATGTCCCATGTTTCATGCACTTATAAACATTTCAAATTTATTTTTTTGGCAACCTTCTTTTTGTGTTTGTGCGGGAAATAAATTATTTTACATATATGCTTTCTATGCTAACGTTAGAGAGTAAGACCGTGTGAAAACAACAGCAGGGAATAGAATAGTACATGATTCCTTACAAATAATATAATGCCATAGGCTAAGTATTATGTTTCTAAAATTCTACCTTTATCCTTGAAACATATAAATCTAATAATAAAGATGGCTGTTAGACTGTGTTACAAATTCAGTTGACAGTGATATTCGTATTCTAATTCTGGGCTAATTTCTTGAGTTTAAAAATTATTTTTCCCTGTCTAATATGAAAGCTTAAGAGCAAGTGAATGTGCATATATATTAAAACCTGGCAGAAGTTAATACCAGATCTTTATCGATTTAATCTTACTTTCTTCCAAGTTATTTTAAAGCAATCTTGATTCCACATATAAGATGGGTAGTTTTTTTTTCGATTAGATAGCAATTTTTTCAGGTCACTTGAGTATTGTTATTATACTTGAAAAAGATAATTTATCAATATCAGATTGAAAAAGCATTTATTAAGCAATTAATTATGCATAACTAACTTAGGTGAGCACAGTTACAAAATGTACTTTGTGAAATTACATAAATAAAGGAAACAGAGTTAGGTAAAATATTACATATATTAATGTCAGGAAGGCTTTTCGTCATGCATTCATTGAAGATTTGACTACTAAGTGTATCATAACGTAGGTCATGGTGGGAGAATAGTCTGGAAGCATAGACAACTGAGATGGGGCTCAGATGAATAAGTGTTTTTATTCCATGCAACAGGGAGTAGTAATTATGGAAGCAAGGGAGTAGATATGATGGTCCTTCATAGGTTTAGTTAGACGGCTAATATAATTTTACCAAATAAGACAATTATCAGAAATAATTATACCTTAACAAATTAGTTCGCTGTTTCAGCAGATTTTCATGGTTCTTTCCTAACACGAGTTCCTTTATTCTGCCTGTAAAAATTGTTTATATATCCTTTTATTAAGTACTCATCTGAATATTAAAACATATTTCCTATCATTCCTTCATATATCCTTACAATTTATCTTGGTATAAATTTCCATGCATTATTAAAATCTCCCTTAAATTCATTTTACCAAAATTCCATTTTACTCTTATAAAGGTTTTTAATAAAAGAGAACAATATTGCCTTTAATCTTATTTTTTGATCAGGATTTTAGTTTTGAAAAGCATTCAAGTTCCATTAATGTAAAAGTGAAAAAAAAATCAAAGTTCAGACTTTTGGGTATAGCCAACTTCAAGTATGTGTGTATGCTTTGACAATTACAGTCACCAGGTAACTTATATTTCTCTTCAGGCTACTTAACAACCCCTCACACATGCCATTGTCAACGTCATCAACCCACATTTATTGAGGCAGAAATATGGAGCATTGTGAAAAACAATAGCAAGTCAAAATGATGCATAATATCTTCCACAGGGTAGAATTTTAAATATGCATTTCCTTTGTGGTTTCAGAGTTGTACAAAAATAAAAGAAGGTGTTATAGAGAGAAAGTATAAAAATTGTGGCAGATAGAATTGCTTGCCTACCACACAGCCTCCTCTTTTTCTTATCATCATAAATCTTTTTTTTTTCAGCCAGTAATATGCCTAGATCCAAGGAAAGATAATCAGTTTTGCCCAGACTAATGCTTTTCCTGAGACTTAGAAAACTTCAAAGTCTTCATTGAGCAGGAGTTTCTGATCATAGAATCATATATATTAATCTTAGCCCCTCACAACTCATGTTCAACATTATGTTGCAGGCAGGAAAACGATTTTTAAAAACTGCTCCCAGCAGTTTATGAATACCTTTTAGGGGGCAGTACCACTCTTAGTTGAGAAATAATAGTCTAAACTAATCATGATACTCTTGTTTTCTTTTGCCAGTTTTTGGTCTCAGAGGACCAATACGACCTAGTTCTCATGAACGATATGGCAGGGTGACTCCCATGGTTTGTTTCTGGGAAATTTTTAATTTGCTAACAAAAGACGTAGCATTGGAGACGGAGCTTTGTCTTGCTCCTTTTCACTCTTCCAGCTTTGGATATTGTAGAGAAAAAAATGAGATATCTGGAATATTAAGAGTGGTCTTGTGATTCTGAAGCAGAGAGCCTGACCGTGAAAAGCATTCCTACTGAGAATGGCAGAGTGGTGTAAAACATGCTAGACCTGAAAGACGTGGTTGAACTGCTGAAACATGCTAGGAAGATTGTAAAGGCTGTTACCATTTACAGTTTAATTAGCAAAACAGCTACTACAAACTGTCACAATGCAGAACATTTTAAAGACCTACCCAATGCATGTCTTGTGTTGAATATTTTTAGGAAATTTCACAAATATAGTGCTTCTAAGGAGAATATTGTAGAAAGGCCACAATAAAAAGAAAGTAAATCAAAACTGTTTATTTTAAAGGTTCCTGAAAATAGTATTTTGTGTAGAGTAGAAATAACTTGAAGGATGCCTTAGAGGACACCTCAGCACACATCTAGTCCAGTTGTCATCATTCACTTCTTTTTTTATATAACAGCCTATTCAAGTGGGACAGCGTTAGTCTGAGCACTTCCGTGATACAGCACTTAACAACTTCCAAGGCATCCCATTGCATTTTTGGATAGCTTTCAGATTTGAAAATATGCCATAAGTTCATTCCAAATCAGGCTCTCTATTGCTTCTCCTGCATTTTTTCTACATCTGAAGCCCTAAAGAAAAAAAATATATATATCTAATCTCTTTTTTCTTGCTAACAGGTTCTAATTAGGCAAGGTTAGCAAAGGAAGGCAAAGATAACCTGTGGGATACAATTGAAATATGAGATGTTAGGGAATCCTAATGTGGCATAAATAGTTCTTGCTAAATGACCTTGTACATCTCCTGCTCAGCCTATTTGGTCTTCAACTTGCCATCCATTCTTTGCATATTTAATACAATTAAACCTGCCATCTTGAAGCTCTAAAACTGAACAACACACTCCATATGTTCATAGCTATTTTACAAGGGACCAAAAAATGGCAGACATCCATCCCTGTGTTCATGCCAAAGTGCAATTTGTCGACTGAAAGATATGAGTTGATACAGTGGAACTGGGCTGGAAAACCTCATTCGGAATGCCAGCTGAGCGTTTACACAATAAAAACAGACCATGACCAGCCTTCAACTCCGAGGTGACTGGGATCAGCCTATTTAGTGCTTGTAACGCAGTGACTAAACATGTCATCAGGCGAATCCTAAGCAAGATACATGTAGTGTTTCACTAAAGAGAATTCTGTTGTTTTAGTTATGTTTTCTTTTGTTTGTTACAGAAGAAAATTATCAGCCATCCTAGAAGTATACATTTCAACTTTTGCCAATTTGGGAATACATTGAGGTCTTAGGTTTTATCATATTCAACTTTTGGACAGTTGTACAGTGAGTGAAATTATTAAGAAGAACAAATTGATACAAAACCATCTCTTCTGTTCCTTAAATAACTCATAACTTTCAATAACAAATAGAGGCAACCTACTGTGATGAACTTTGAATTAAAAATAGAAGTGGATCTTTACCTTGAGGTAATTGAAGTTGCTATCTAGGATTAGAAAATAACTCGTAATCATTAGAAGATGATTATAGATGATAAAACCAGACTTAATTTTCCTTGAAAAGAATGTTAACCTGTAAGTCATAAAAGAAAACTTTTTCTTTTTGGTTCATAATATCTGGGAGTTGGGGCTGGGGAGAGTGTAGTTTAGAAGATGAGATGAGAGTAGATATTAACCATTACTAACATAATATAGCTTATTATATTATTGGTTTATCATTATAATCAAAGATAAATAATTACATTTGAAAGAAATGCTTATTAATAAACATAGCCCCCATTACTACTGGAACCATGTATAGCATGGATCATGAAAACAAATTGACAAGAAGAAAACATATAAACTAATACAAATATCTAGAATTATATTCTGTACTTAAGGCAATGCTGTGGATAGACTTAAGAGTAGATTGTAAATGACCTAGGGTCAATGAACTTAAAAGTAAATCAGTAGATACTTTTTCAATCTGAAAAACAGAGAACAAAAGGAAATGTTTTTCTAAAATGACTGGTGCCTCAGGACTTATGATGGAGCGATATCAGAAATATATGTGGGTTCAAGGGTGGAGCAAGATGGCCAAACAGAACACTCCAGTGATAGTTCCCTCAACAGGAACACCAAATTGAACAACTGTCTGTACAAGAAAGCACCTTCACAAGAACCAGAAATCAGGCAATCAATTACAGTTCCTAGTTTTAACAACACATCAAGGAAAGAGGCACTGAAGAGGGTAGGAAAGACAGTCTAAACTGTGAACACCACCTTCTCACATTCCCTAGCAGCAGCCGTATGGCGTGCAGAAAGAGTGTGTGCTTTGAGGAGAGAAAGCGCAGTGACTGTGGCTTTGCATTGGAACTCAGTACTCCCTGTCACAGTGGGAAGAATTCAGCTGCTGCTCACAAAGGGAACGTTCAGACCAGCTCTAGTCAGAGGGGAAGTGTCCAGCCCAGCAGTCAGA
The DNA here is from genome assembly GCA_963574635.1 of Cheracebus regulus. Classification (NCBI taxonomy): domain Eukaryota; kingdom Metazoa; phylum Chordata; class Mammalia; order Primates; family Pitheciidae; genus Cheracebus; species Cheracebus regulus. The sequence continues at coordinate 19,707 of CAUYQU010009614.1, read as the reverse complement.
ACTTGAGTTCCAGCTAGCCCCACCACCATGGGCTGAATATCCTAGAGTCCTAAATAAACTTGAAAGATAGATTAGGCCACAAGGCCTGCACTTCCTAGGGAAGTCTTGGCACTGTGCTGGGCTAGGAACCAGTGGACTTGGGGTGCACATGACACCAGCCAGTGTGGCCAAGTGGGGAGTGCTTGCATCGCCCCTCCCCCATCCCGAGGCAGGGCAGTTCACAGGTCCAGGAGAAACTCCTTCCTTCAGCTTGAGGAAAGGAAAGAGAGGACATTGTCTTACAACTTGGATACCAGCTTAGGCAAAGTAAAATAGGGCACCAGGCAGAGTTCTGAGGCCCCCATCCAGGCCCTAGCTCCTGGATGATATTTTTAGACACACTCGGTGCCAGAAGGGATCCCACTGCCTTGAAGGGAAGGACCCAGTCCTGGCGGGATTCATCACCTGCTGACTAAGAGCCATGGGTCTTGAATAAACCTCAGTGGTACCAAGACAGCACTCACCACAGGCTGTGGGTGAGAGCCAGGGCCATGCTGGCTTCAGGTGTGACCCAGCACATTCCCAACTCGGGGGCCATGGGAAGAGATTTCTTCTGCTTTAGAAAAGGAGAGGGAAGAGTAAAATAAACTTTGTCTTCCAGCTGGGACACCAGCTCAGCCACAGTGGGGTAAGCCATGGTGGGCCACAGACTCCTGTGGTTCCTGATCCCGGACTTTGGCTTCTGGACAGCATTTCTGGATCTGCCCTGCACCAATTCCTGCTGCCATGAAGAGACAGAACCAGGCCTGGAAGTATTTACCACAAGTTGACTGAAGAGTGCTAGGTCCTTCAGTGAACATCAGAAGTAGTCAGGCAGTACTTGCCACAGGTGTAGGGAGGCAGGGTCCATGGGGAGAAACTCCTTATGCATAAGGAAAGAAGAGAGAAGAATGGGAAGAAGTTTTTCTTCGGTCTTGGGTGCCAATATAGCTGAACTAGAGTAGAGCCTCAAGTAGATCCCTACTACAGGCCCCGGCTCCCAGACAGCATTTCTGGACCAAGCAAGGGCGGTGGAAAGCATGCAGCCCTGAAGAGAGAGAGACGAGCCTGGCTGGATTCACCATCTGCTGACTGAAGAGCCCTTGGGCCTTGAGTGGACATCGGTGTCAGCCAGGCAGTGGTACCTGTGGGCCTTGGGCAAGACCCAGTACTGTGCTAGCTTCGGGTATGATTCAGCAGGGTCCCACTGGTGGTGGCCACAGGGATGCTTATATTACCCCTCCCCAGCTCCAGGCAGATCAGCTCAGAGAGACTCCATTTGTTTGAGGGAAAGTAAGGCAAGAGAACAAGAATGTCTACCTGGTAACCCAGGGAATTTTCCTATATGTTACTCAAGGCCAACCACACAATGCCTCTACGAACCTGCAAAAGTCAGTGTTACTAGGCTAGGAGTGACCCCTAGTGCACATACAATTGCAGTAACCAAAGATTTAGATTACAAGACTGAGTTTCCTTTGAATACCTGGAAAGCCTACCCAAGAAGGATGAGTACAAACAAGCCCAGACTGTAAAGAATACAATGAATACCTAGCTCTTCAGTGCCCAAGTACCAGTGAACATTCACAAGCATCAGGACCGTCCAGGAAACGTGACTTCACCAAACAAACTAAATAAGGTACCTGTGACCAACCTGTGACCTTTCAGAGAATTCAAAATAGCTGTTTTGAGGAAGCTTAATGAAATATAAGATAAGACAGAGAAGAAATTCAGAATCCTGTCAGATGAATTTAACAAAAAGATTGAAAATGGAAATTCTGAAGCTAAAAGTGCAATTAGGCTGAAGAATGCATCAGAGTCTCTCAACAACAGAATTGATCAAGCAGAAGAAATAATAATCTTAAAGACAGGCTGTTTGAAAATACCCATAGTCAGGTAGTCAGAGGATTCAAAAACAATTTTAAAAATCAAGCACACCTACAGAATCTAGAAAATAGCCAAAAAAAGGGGAAAATCAAATAGTTACTGGCCTTAAAGAGGGAGTAGAGAGAGAGATCGGAGTAGAAAGTTTATTCAAACAAATAATAATGGAGAACTTTTCAAACCTACAGAAAGATATCAGTGTTCAAGTACAAAAAGGTTATAGCACACCAAGCAAGTTTAATCCAAATAAGAATACCACAAGGCATTTAATAATTCAACTCCCAAAGGTTGAGGATAAAGAAAAGATGTTAAATGCAGCAAGAAAAAATAAAGAACATACAAAGGTGCTGCAATATGTCTGGCAGTAGCATTCTCACTGGAAACTACAGGTCAGGAAAGAGTGGATGACATATTTAAAGTGCTGAAGGAAACAGACAAACAAATAACCTTTTATCCTAGAATCTAGAAAAAATATCATTCAAACATGAAAGAGAAATAAAGATTTTCTGAGACAAGCAGAAGCTGAGGGTTTCATCAACACCAGAACTGTCCTGCAAGAAATGATAAAGAGAGTTCTTCAATCTGAAATAAGAGGACACCAGCAAGCAATAAGAAATCATCTGAAGGTATAAGAGTCAGTGGTAATAGCAGGTACACATAAAAACACAGAGTGCTATAACTCTGTAACTGTGGTGTGTAAACTACTCATATAATGGGTAGAAAGACTAAAAGATGAACCTATCAAATATAATAACTACAAAACTTTGAAGACATAGACAATATAATAAGATATAGATAGAAACAACAAACAATTAAAAACAGGAGAGATGAAGTCAAAATGTGGAGTTTTTATTAGTTATCTCTTTTCTTGTTTGTTAGTTCATTTGTTTTGGCAATCAGGGTTATGTTGTCATTAGTTTAAAATAATGGGTCATAAGATGTTATTTGCAAGCCTCATGATAACCTCAAGTCAAAAAACATACAACAGGTACAGAAAAAACAAAAAGCAAGAACTTAAAACATACTGCTAGAGAAAAATCACCTTCACAAAAAGGAAGATACGAAGGACAGGAAAAGGAAAGAATAAACACAGTATACCCAGAAAACAAATAACAAAATGGCAGGACTTAAGTCCCTACTTACCAATAACGACATTGAAGGTTAATGGATTAATCGCTTCTCTTAGAAAACACAGATTGTCTGAATAAATGGATTAAAAATGAGACACAAAATTCTATTGCCTACAAGAAAAACAGCCTATAAAGACACACACAGACTGAAAATAAAGGGCTGGAGAAAGATATTCCATGCAAATGGAAAGAAACAAGAAGAGCAGGAGTAGCTATATGTATATCAGACAAAATAGATTTCTAGATAAAAACTATAAAAAGAGACAAGAAGGTCATTATATAATGATCAAGGGATCAATTCAGCAAGAGGTTGTAGCAGTTGTAAATACATATGTACTCAACAATGGACCAGCCAAGCCGCAGTTGCGCAGGCAAAGCTTCGTCTTCGTTTACAGCTGCTCCCCTTCTCGGGCATTACCGCCTGAGCTCTGCCTGCTGTCAGATCGTTGGTAGAATTCAATTCTCCTAGGAGTGTGGACCCTATTTTGAACTGTACATACAAGGGGTCTAGGTCACAGGCTCCTTATGAGAATTTAAGACTGATGATCTGGCAGTGTCTTCCATCACCCCCACATGGGACCATCTAGTTGCAGGAAAACAAGCTGTGGCTCCCACTGATTCTACATTATGATGAGTTGTATAATTATTTCATGATATATTACAATGTAACATTAATATGAATAAAGTGCACAATAAATGTAATGCGCTTGAATCATCTTGAAACCATCCACCTCACCCCCATTCCACGGAAAAGTTGTCTTCCACAAAACCAGTCCATGATGCCAAAAAGGTTAGGGACGGCTGTTTTACTACCGTCCTGTAAGTTTTGGTATGTCATATTTTGTTTTGAGTCTTTTCTGTTTTGTAATTGCCCTTGTCATTTCTTTCTTGATATATTGGTTACTTAAGAGTGTGGTGTTTCGTTTCCATATATTTGTGAATTTTCCAGTTTTTATTCTGTTATTGGTGTATGACTTCATGCTGTTGTAGTCACAGAAGATACTTTGCATGATAACAATATTTTCTAATCTGTTGAAACTTAATTTGTGGACTAACATGTTGGTTAACACTGGAAAATGTCCCGGCTGCACTTGAAAATTGTGTATGCTCTTGTTGTTACTTACATCTGTTAGATGTAGCAGGTTCATTGTGGTTTAAGCACTATGTTCTTATTTGCCTCTGGTGTGGTTTCTGTGTCCATCATTGACAAGGGTACTGATGTCTCCAACTAGTATTGTAGAACTATTCCGCCCTTCAATTCTATCAATTTTTTATTTATATATTTTAATGGTCTGTGGTAACGTGTGTAAATACTTATATGTCTTCTTGCTTTATTGAAATTTTTATAAATATATAATGTCCTTCTTTGTCTTTTGTAATGTATTTTAATTTAAACTCTATTTGGTCTAATTAATGTAGCCACCCATGCTCTCTTTTGCATAACAGTTGCATGGAATATCTTTTTCCATCTTTTCACTTTTATTATTTTTTGGTTTTTTTTTTTGAGATGGAGTTTCACTCTTATTGCCCAGGCTGGAGTGCAATGGTATGATCTTGGCTCACCACAACCTCCGCCTCCCAGGTTCAAGCAATTCTCCTGCCTCAGCCTCCTGAGTAGCTGGGATTACAAAGGCATGCCACCACACCTGGCTAATTTTTAAAATATTTTTAGTAGAGATGGGATTTCTCCATGTTGGTGGTCAGGCTGGTCTCGAACTCCCAACCTCAGGTGATCTACTCATCTTGGCCTCCCAAAGTTCTGGGATTATAGGCATGAGCCACCATGCGTGGCCCATCTTTTCACTTTTAATCTGTATCTTTGGATTTAAACTGAGGCTCTTACAGACAATGGATCATTTTGTGGTTTTTGGTTTTCTCTTTAGATGGAGTCTTGCTCTGTCACCTAGGCTGGATTGTGTGGTGTGATCGCAGCTCACTGCAATCTTCACCTCCCAGATTCAAGCAAGTCTTGTGCCTAAGCCTCCCAAGTAGGTGGAATTACAGGTGTGTGCCACCATGGCTGGCTAGTTTCTGTATTTTTAGTAGACGCCAGGTTTCAGCATGTTGGCTAGGCCAGTCTTGAACTCCTGACCTCAGGTGATCCACCCGCCTCAGCCTCCCAAAGTGCTGGAATTACAGGCATCAGCCACTATGGCCAACTAGACAATATATAATTGGTCATGTGTTTTTATCCATTCTGCCAATCTGTCTTTTTATTGGACAATTATATCTATTTAAACTTAAAGTAATTGCCAATAAGGAAGGATTTACAATTGTCCTTTGAACAACACTGGTGTTATGGGCATTAACCCCCCATGCAGTTGAACATTTGTATGTAATTTTGACTCCATAAAAGCTTACCTACTAATAGCCTAGTGTTGACTGGAAGCTTCACTGATAACATAAGTAGTCAGTCAACACATATTTTCTGTTATATGTGTTGTATACTGAAGTTATGTAAAAAACTAAATGTGCAGTTGCAAACAAAACTTATAAATATACTAGCTTTTAGAGTATTAATTGATTTTTTAGTCTATTAATACTTAAGTAGAAAATGAAAAGTAGAATTAGAAACCTTTGTATGATAATACTATCTTTTATAACTGCACATGACTTGTTTTTATTGAGATTTTTTTCTTCATTTGGCCTCAGATTACTATTGTCTTTCCATTTTATGCTACAGGACTCCTTCAAACATTTCTTGCAGGGGAAGTCTACTCATAATCAATTGACTCAGGTTTGTTTATCTGGGAATATTTAACTTCTCTGTTGTATTTGAAGGACACTTTTCTTGGATATAGGAATTCTGGATGACAGGTTGTTTTAGGACTTTGAATATACCAACCCACTAACTTCTGGCCTCCAATGTTTCTAATCAGAAATCTTATTGAGGATTTATTATTGAGGATAACTTCAATATGATGAGTTTCTTCTCCTTTGCTACTTACAAGATTTTTCTCTTTCTCTTTTGAAATGTGCATTGCTATGGTTTGTTTTTTGTTTTTGTTTTTGAGTTTATCTTATCTGGAGTTCCTTGAGCTTGGATATTTATATCCATGTCTTTCATAAAATTTGGGAGGTTTTTAGCCTGTACTTCTGTAAGTATTCCCTCTGCCCTTTTCTCTGTCTCTTATTCTGAAACTTCTTTTTTTTTGTACATATATACATACATATATATATATATAATTGCACTTTAGGTTCTGGGGTACATGTGCAGAACATGCAGGATTGTTGAATAGGTAGGTTCATACATAGCAATGTGGTTTGGTGCCTCCATCTCCCTGTCACCTACATCTGGCATTTCTCCCCATGTTATCCCTCCCCAACCTCCCTACCCTACTCTGTCCCTCCCCTAGTTCCCCCAACAGATCCCAGTGTGTGATGCTCCCCTCCCTGTGTCCACATGTTCTCATTGTTCGACACCCACCTATGAGTGAGAACATGCAGTGTCTGATTTTCTGTTCTTGTGTCAGTTTGCTGAGAATGATGGTTTCCGGATTCATCCATGTCCCTACAAAGGACATGAACTCATCATTTTTTATGGCTGCATAGTAGTCCATGGTGTGTATGTGCCACATTTCTGAAACTTCTACATTGCATATGTTGATCTGCTTGATGGTATCACAGTTTGTTTAGGCTCTGCTCACTTTTCTTCAACCATTTTTTTTTTTGTTTTTGATCCTTAGACTTGATAATTTCCATTGCCCTATCTTCCAAGTTCATTGATTCTTCATCCTCAAATCTGCCTTTGAATACCTTTAGTTTTTTATTTCAGTTATTGTATTTTTAGCTCCAGATTTTATTTTTGTTTTCTTTTTGGACTTTTTTATTACTTTCTTGATATTTCCTTTTTGTTCATACATTGTTTCCTTGAATTTCAGTACATTTTCTTTTATTTCTTTGAAAATCTTTTTAACAGTTTTTGTTTGTTTGTTTGTTTGTTTAAGTCTTTGTCTAACAGATGTGCCACAGGCCTTTTTCAGGGACAGTTTTTGTGATTGTTGTTGTTTTTTATCTTTATAATGGATCATATTTTCTTGTTTCTTTGTATGTTCTATGACTTTCTTGGTGAAAACTTGACCTTAGAACCTAATAGAGAGGTAACTCTAAAAATAAGTTTCTCCTCTTTAGGATTTGCTGTTTTTGTTACTGTTTTTGGTTTAGATTTTTTGTTTTGTTTTGCTTTTTGTTTCTTTTTTTTGTTTTTTTGTTTCTTTATTTGTTTTGCTATAGGCTTTATCTCTGCCAAAGATCAGCATGCAAGGTAAACTTACGGTCTTCTCAGGTCTTTTCTAAGCTGTGTCTTTCTCTAAGCATGTGTGGTCACTTTCTAAACTTTCCTGTGTCTTTCCCTTTTGTGCTTTTCAATTTTTTTCTTATCTTTCGTGTACAGCTCCCAATGGAGGGGAAAAAAAATAAAGAGGAATAAAAGATACTATCTTAGCTGAGGGAGGTCTCTTTGTCTGTACCTCTGTGATCAGAAGCAGCAATCAGGAATCAGGGCATAGTTCCTGATATTTTGAGGGCAGGATCCTTTATGGCCGCCCTGACTCCCACAAGCTGTGTGCAAGTTGCACCAGGAACAACTGCACAGCTGCCTGCCACAGAGCTGGGAGTGAGGGATGGTTAGCTGCTACTGTGCTAAGACCTGAAATTAACTGAAATCAACTTCAATTTATCATCCAAACCTTCCCCTGAATATTGCAGTTCTTCAGTAGACTTCGGATTTCCAAATTAGTTACATCAGGCAGAGTCTGCCAGTGCAATAGTTGCCTAGATGGGAAGACAGATTCCTGGTTCTTTCCACTCCACCATCTTTCCAGAATCCTCTACATATTGACATTTAGTATCTTATTTCAGGTTTGATGAAAACATACTTTGAATATTAATTTAAAAGTTTTTTCAAATATTGTCAATGAACATTGTCAGACATTTTGCCACATTTCTTTATTTCATATAGTTTAAAATTTTACATTGTCAGAATAAATTTTATTCCTTTCCTTTTTTAAATTTTGTAGGTGTTTTGGAGAAGAGATGAAGTCATATATCTTTGTTTTACACTGGGAATCTCATAAGCTTATGACCACATGAATTTTCTTCTGCATTATTTAATTTAAACCACATTTGTTTAAGAGAATTTGAGAAAATAAGATGCATTTAGAAGATAACGTGTATAACTCTAAATGACATCAAAGGAATCAACTATATAGGACATACTTTCACGTAGTATTTATAGCTTATAAGGAGAAAAATAATTAAGTAATTATTTTCCTTAATAATTAAGTAAACCAAAACATTTATTCAAGCCAACTTTCACTATCTCCCCTCGTGCATTCTCTGACTGCTCAGTCTCTGTCCACGCTAAAGTGCCGTTACCTGTGCTGCTGTTGGCCGTATTAGTTCAGTGAAGCTTGCTGAGGAGAGTGTCTCTGTAGGAGACACGCAGCTCAATTCCATCAATTAGATGTGCCCTTTTGAGTTGTTTTCCCAATACCGTGATTGCCGTGCACCTTGCTGAGCCTTCCATCCAATGGGGATCAAGGATTGCTTTGTTTTTCTACATCTGGTAGGATTCTCATTCTTTTTAGTGTAAACAACACAAAAATTTCATAGGCATGCATCATTTATAGCACAAACTAGGTAGTTGGCCTCATTAATGTGTACACCTAGAGTTGCTGTAACTATCAGTAAGAAACCGTGTTAATAAATAGCTTTGTTTATTTCACCTGCTAGGCTCTAATAGCATCCCCAAAGTAATCTTGGTCTAACAGCTTGAGTCTTTTGCAAAAATGATGAAGTGATCAATTCTTTTTAACACTCAGAGGTAAACTTCAGTGTTGTGCAGGATGCCAGGCTCAAAAACAGTTGCCATGAATAGCAACAGAAATTTAATATGAATCATGTAATTTGGCTTGTGTCTTTTCTGTTGCTTATAACATCATACCTGAAACTGGGTAATTTATAAAGAAAAATAATTTATTTCTTACATGTATGGTGGCTGAAAAGTACAAGGTCAGAAAGCCACAGTTCATGAGGGCATTCTTGCTGGTTGGACTGTGCAGAGTATCAAGGTGGTGCAGGGTGCCATGTGACAAGGAGGTTAAGCATGCTAGCTAACATCTCTCTTTTTGTAAAGCCCTGGTCCCATGATGACCCATTAGTTCATCAACCCATTAATTAATTAATTAACTAATCTGTGGATGGGTTAATCTATTCATGAGAACAGAGCTCTCATGACCCAATCACTTCTTAAAGGCCCCACTCTCAATACTGCCCCTTTGGGGATTAAATTTCAACCTGAGTTTTAAAGGCAATAAACATTAAAACCATAGCAGCTTGCACTAACAGATTTTTAAGTCATTCCGCTATATCTGGATCTAAAGTCCATCTAAAGTGGATCTAAAGAAAATCAGAAAGTTTACGTAAAAACATGTTTTTATTCATTCAGAAAGTATTTCATGAAGATCTAAGATGCAACGGGCTATTCTAGCCATGGAAGAAAAAGTACTAAGTAAGGTTGACATTATCTTTGCCTTCATGAAATTTATATTTTGTTAAAGGATAAAAACAAGTACACAAATCATTTTATTATAATACAATAAAATACTTCAAAGTAGAATGAGAGTGAGTGACTTGGAGATGTAGATCTGTTTCTCATTTTCACAGAGACAGTGGCCCTAAATAACTTGTGATTGAGTTTGATAGTGATTGGTATATATAATTTTGATATTCAGTATTGCCAGTCAGCCTATTTATGAGCATGTCCACATGTGAATTATTTTAAATTATATATCTGTGATAAAAATCATAATACATTATAGCTCAATCTTTATTATTAAAAATAAAACACTTCACATGTGATATTTAGAATTAAAATTTAGAAAATGAGAAAGTTCAGGTTTTCATAATACCTAATTATCATTTTACGTGTTATTTATTTACATATTTAGCCTATTTATACAGTAGGCCAAATAGTAATTTAAGAATGTAATATGTATATGTTTATGGGCTAATTAGATAAAGTATAATTTTCATTATTTCTGGTTGTTTAATTTAATGTTGGAACCTTAACATAATGTGTTAATGTCAGTTAGGTGTACTTTGCTTCATGCTATTTTTTTTTTGAAAAATACAGCAACAAGTGCCCTGTGGGTTAATTGAATCCATAGGCAAGCATTCACACATTAATTAACTTGAAGGAAAGTCTATTGAAGTATACAAACTACTAAGTCAAGGTGTCAATTTTATTTTTCTTTTAATCAGATGGTCCACTCTGTGAAAGTGTTTACAGTCCTAGTTAGTAAATTAAAGGCACTTGTGGAAGTTCATTAAGATTACTATAATCCTCCTGAAAAAAAAAGGAACAAAACTTATGTTTGAAATGGAAGTAATTTAATTACTTATTTATAGAACTTTAGGATAATTTATTGTGTTTATACTTTGTAGATTTTGCTTTTTGTGTAAGTAATTTACTTAGTATAAGAGATAATGTGGAGATGTTAATAAGGTTAGGAATTCTCTACACACAACAACAGTTCTTAAACACCACATGTAAGAGTTTTTAATACAAAATATCAAAAGCCATAATTATGCCACATTGCCCTGCAATATATATGAAAAAAACTCAGGTGCTGCAAAAACAAAGTACATTATTTCTACAGTTATACAAATGTATGCATTAAATTTTTTTTCTAATATCATAACTAAGTTTTAAGCACCCATTTGAAATGCAGGTTTATGGGACAACCATTGGCCTGCAAATTCGAATACCAGGGTTAGACATCTCACAAATTCACTCTGGTTTACTTATCTCATGATAAAATAATGGGGTACGTTAATAATTAACCTCAAGTCTCTTTAAGCAAATCAATGTTGCAATCCACAGTGGCATGCTAACTTGCTTTTTTCATTTTTGAATTTTATGTATTTTACTGTTTAAAAAAGAACCTCTGAATTAGACATTGAAAACAGTATGGCAATTCTTCAATACATTAAAAATATAATTACCATATTATCTAGTAATTCCACTTCTACATATATACCCAAAATAATTGAAAGCAGGGACTTGAATGGTTATTTGTGTACTCGTGTTCCTAACACCAGTATTCACACTAGCCAAAAGAATGAAGCAACCCAAATGTCCATTAATAGATGAATGGATAAACAAAAGGTGCTATATACATGCAATGGAATAATATTCAGCCTTAAGACCGAAGAAAATTCTTACACATGCTATAACATAGATTATCCTTGAGGACAGGAGGCTAAGTGAAATAAGTCAGTCACAAAAGGAGAAATGATGTATGATTACACTTATATGACGTTCCTAAAATAGTCAGATTCGTAGAGACAGAAGTGGGATAATGGTTTCCAAGGACTAGGAGAGGACAAAATGGAGAGCTACCGTATAATGGGTATGAAGTTTCAGTTCGGGAAGATGAAAAATGTTCTGGAGATAGAGGATAGTGATGGCTACATAGTAGCACAAATGCCCTTCATGTTACTGAAGTATATGCTTAAAAATAATTAAAATGGTACATTTATATTGTTTATATTTTACCATTATAAAAAACAGTTCTGAAGTAGTGGGAAATTTTTGAGAAAAATTACGAGGACACAGAAAAAGCCAGAAGGGAGTCTAATTTTAGCAGTTATTTTTTTAAGGGAATTTTATGCTAATATGGTAGAATCTGTTAGTGTTACCTACGCCAATTTTTTGGAGTTTTAGTTGCCTTTTTTTTTTTAACATTTGACATAAACAGTAATTTTCTTCCTATTCTAAGTATTTCAGGAGACATTAAGAAAACGGCAATTTTGAGGTATAGATAAAAGTAAGGCAGACAACTATTCTTTAGGTAACACATTTCCTTATAATTATGTCACTGCTAGCAAAATTTCAAGGAAAAAAATCTATCTTTATGATTAGAATCATGTTTTAAAAGTGTATGCAAAACAGTTACAATGTAAAAACAATTTATTTCCATGCAATTCTGGAGACTTAAATTTAAATGAATATTAATTAACATAGTAACTGTAATTATCTGCCCTTAGCAAAATCAAAGGGACTAATTTCTAAAATAAAATGTCTTATGTAAATAATGTATGATTTATTTTGGAATATGTTTGGAATTTACTTTTTAAAGTACATTTTTATAACTTACTGATTTATTAAATTTTTTTTTTAATTTGACAATAACTTTAAGAGATTAATGAAATACAAATTGAAGACTTGAATTTCAGATGTCTATGTTTTTAAAACTATTGGGAGCAACTTTTCCATTCTAAAAACATACCTACTCTCAGGTTGAGTTAGGCTTTAAAGAGAAGAGTTAAGATGTTTAAGTTCCAAAAGACTCTGCTGAACCCAAAGGAATAGGAGAATTCTGTGTTAACAAAACACATTATCAATAACTTAGTAACTAGATGTGCTCTACTAAAACCTTGATATACATAATGCATTCATGGAAAATGAAAGATGTAGATATATTCATTCTATAATGATTCAAAAGCCAAATGAATATCTCTTAAATTTTGTGTGAGAAGCCATTATCATAATCATATTTATTTAGAACTTCTACAATATGTTGTTGATTTTACTTAGATGCATTTCGAAAGACTTTAAAAATTTGGGATAAAGATGTTTCGAAACAATTAAAGCAGTAGATACGCCTCAAGTTCTATAATGTTCTGTTTTGTTTCTTCCGAAAACTACCCTACAGCCATCATTAGCAAAAGATTTAAAATATTATGACAGGAAAAATCATAAAGACATTTTAATAGATTGTATTTTTTTACAACTCTATTTGTGGTAAATGGACAAAAGCTCCAGCCTTTTGGTTTTCATGTAAAGAATCCATGACTGATTTTACATGAAAGGTAACTTTAGTTTTGTTTCCTTGGTTAATTTTTTTCAGTTAGAACTAATCTGTTTTGATCATCCTTAGGTTAAGGGGGTTTGGTTTTGATCTCAACAACTATGTTTTGCAAGATGAAAAAGCATCTTACCCTTTGAGAGGAGTAACATTCAGCCACTCAATAGAGTAAAACTCTTAACTGCTACAATTCAGATTAAAAACTTACAGTTGCTCCATCAAAATTTCTCTCTCACAATAGTTAGGCAGACATATTCAAAATTAAGCAGACCATCTACTCCATATCAGCCTGAAAACATTCAGTATGGTATTGTTGTTTTTTCTTATGTTGAAATATCATGTTGATTTAAAGCCTTTCTAACTAAAGAAACCTACACATTGTGATTTATTGATCCTTTGTATTTCCATCTAAATCTAGATATTCATATTTTTCTGATTTTTTTGTATTCTGTGCCACTTACATTCTTGTATATTAATAAAAGCAATATGTTGGGTGGAGCACTCTTATTTATTTCTTTAGAGATGGAGTCAAGCTCTGTCTCCAGGCTGGAGTGCAGTGGCACGACTCTGTGGTTGAAGTGATTCTCCTGTCTCAGCCTCCTGAGTAGCTGGGATTACAGGTGTGTGCCACCATGCCCAACTAATTTTTGTATATTTAGTAGAGACGGGGTTTCACGCTGTTGGGCAAGATTGTCTCAGGGCTTTGACCTCGTGATCAGCCCCCCTCAGCCTCCTAAACGGCTGGGATTACAGGTGTGAGCCACCGCTCCCGGCCCGAGCATTTTTATTAATTAATTACCTCAGCAAATATTTGCTCAGCATCTACTGTGTATCAGGCAGCATTCATGCTGCTGACATCAATGTCCTAAGTCAATCTGGAAGGCAGCAGTTTAAGATTTTTCAGCTATGGAAGATTTAAAGTTGTCAAGCCTCTTTCAAAATTACATATTACATTGGATTATTTCAGTAATTCATAGAGGTGCACTGTGGTTATATGTACATGTGTGGAAATGCTATCTCTGAGTAGGTTTATTGTTAATACAGCAACTACTCTTAGACTGAATTTATAGCATATCACCATGGAATACACAATTACCATTTTTTTTCTCACTTCCCTGTGAAAAGAGAGGAAAAAACAAGGATAAGCAATAATCAGACAGGATAGTGAGTAAAGCCAAGAAAAAGTGTATGTTTGGAAAATCTTACAAAAACAAAGCAGTTGATTATGAATATGTAATTATGTAGAATACAAAAGCCTTGGATTGTAAATCCAGACTCTTGGGTGTGCACTATCTCTTGCCATTGTTTTGAAAACTGCATGGCCTTAAATTTTTTTATTTCATTGAACTTCGTTTCTGTTCCCATGAAATGGAAGAGAGAAGAGCCTGCATTTACTAAGCGCTTACCACATGCCAGGAACTGTTCTCAGCCCTTTGAATGTATTGATTCATTGAATTCTCACAACACAACAGGAAGAGTTATTATCATCCCCTTCTTGCAGATGAAGAAATAGTGGTAAATAAATTAGGAACGTGTTCAAAGATACATAGCTGATAACGGAGGACTCTGAGATTTGAACTCAGTATATCTTACTCCAGGAACCATGTTCTTGACCTGCGGGTGCTTTTGTGAGGATACACTTAAAAGTAAAATAGCTTTGCAATCTATTGTGTTGCATGCACTAGAGTAATACAGTATTATAATTAATGTGTGAACAATTAATACTTTTCTTGTTGGGTTTGTGTGTGTGTGAACCCGTTTTTACAGTAAATAGAGAATAGCTTAACCCCTACATCAGCTAAGACGAGGTCACATGCTCAACCCCGGCAACTCTGCAGCTGTGTTGGAGAGCAGGAGAGCAAGGTCCCAGCATTGATTTCCCTGGCTCATCTTCTGTGTGTTATTTCCGGCCGTTGCAGGTCACTGCTTCTTTCTAGGCAGATTCTTTCTCTCACTCTGGGTTTTTTTTTGTTTGTTTGTTTGTTTGTTTTTGCCTAACTGCTTACTCCCGTCTCTTAAGCCCGAAGGTGATAACAGTTGTTTGGCGGACGGCGGGAGCGGGGGTGGGGGGCAGTGGCTTTTTTTTTTTTTTTTTGGTAGTTTTCTGCTTCTAGCTTGGAATAAGCCCTGTGGCTCCCCTACCACTTGCCCACACCTTTGTAGCCTGTCCCTTTTATAAACTTCCTAAATTATCCCAATTTGAATATACTATTTCATTTTAGTAACCCAATTGGTATGTTATATTTGCTCTTAGGAAGCATTTTAGGGAGTTTCAGGTAATATCATAGGGTTAATACAACTAGCCATAATATCTATATTAAACAAGAATAACAAACTATTCCAGTGAAAAGTTTGTCTCCACTTAAGACATAGTGTCCTAAAAAAAAAAGTCAATACATTTAAAATACAAAAGGCCAAAAATAAGAAGTAATATAGCCTGTATAACCACAGCCTGACTTTTTCTATCTTCCTTCCTTATATGACATGACACTACTTTCACTCTTCTTAAATAATTCATGTATACTTTCACAAGTTCATGGTACTGACTTCAAAGCTCAAAATTTACATGTTCTTTGTTTGACAACATTACCATATGTTGGTAAACACTGAACCCATCTGGAATATTGCAAGCCTTTCTCTAATAATATTATAAAGAATCAATGCCAGAAACTACCTTTTGTTCACAGACAAATGTCAGTTAATCTTAATATGAAAACCTTTTAATTTCTGTGGTCTTCATTATGCTTTATTATTTGAGAAAATGCACAAGTCTACACAGACATTAAAATGAGAGACTGTGTCATTTCTTTTTCTCTTAAAATGTATTATGTGAATAATTTTGAAACATATTTAGTTCTTTACAAATATATATGATTAAATAGCAAAGAAGTCAACAATACTTCATCGTGTATAAATTTATTGAATTTGAAAATGTCAATGCTTATGCAAAAATAAATATAGTATTTTGTTTTCATTAACCATATTACATAACTAATGATTTTCTTTATTAACCTCTGTATGCAAAATAGGTCAATCTATCTGTCATAGTAACCATATATATTATTCAAAGCTAATAAAATATATTTATGGTACTTATATTTGCTATATTTATTTATTGAAGAATTCAATCTGTTTCAATGATTATATATCTTCAAAATGAATTAATGAATAACATTTAGAAGCTTTTTTGAAATTCCAAATTCATCTATTAACCTCTGTAAAAATCTCTAGAGAGACATGTAGATAAGCATTTATTCTTTCATTTATTCATTCATTATTTGTACATGTAGGTATTAAGTGCTTATTATATGCCATGCACAGTCCCAGGTTCTTGTGAGAATGATCAATGCTATGCCAAGTATTGGAAACATACTATAAGAAAGTAAATCATGAATAAATTAAGTATTTACTCATTGTGATTACTACTATAAGGAAAATACCCTGGTTGCTGACATATATATTGAGCTGTTTTGTATGCAGAGGTTAAAGAAAAAGATCTGATATTTAAGTTTAATTCTGAAGAATGAAAATAAACTGGCCATATGAATAGCATTCCAAAAACAAGAACAACATATGCAATGGCCTTGAGCTGGGAAAAGAGTTTTCTGTGTCTTAACGGAGTACACTTGTAGTCACACTACAGTGAATGATGTAAAAGTATCATGCTATAGCAATGAAATTTTGGGCTCCTAGAGGCCAGAACATGCAAGTAATAGATTTGGATTTTAAGTTCTGTTTGGAAGACACTGAAAGTTTTCAAACAGGAAGTGACATTAACTGAATTAACTCTTCAAAGATGAGTCTGGCAGCTGTGTGAAGGGATCAAGTGTGATCCCTGGCAGCTATGGGACGGGATCAGTTAGAAGTTTAGTCAGGAAAGAAAGGTGGCTTGGGCTGGAGTGATGGCCATGGAAATATAGAGACGTGGATGGAGGCATATATATTTTGTAAGTAGAGCTGACAAGATTTGTTGACAATGGCTTGAATATGTAGGATCAAAGAAATTGGAGGAGTCATGGTTAACTCCAAATTTTTGAGTTTAGCGAGTGGGTAAATGGTTGTTTCAGTTACTGTCATGGGGAATTCTGTGGAAGGCTCAGGAATGACGAGTTTGGCATCAGCTTCTTGCCTTTAACCTGATGTTGCTCTCACCTTTGTTTTCCGTTCCTTGCTGGGGGACTTCCCTTCTCTGGTCTGATCCCTGAATTTCACTGATGGATACAATCAAACAATTCATGGCTGTAATGTAATTTCTCTGGCTTCTTTATTACATTTATATACTGATAATCAATATATGTCCTGCCTATATTTTGTATATTGTAAGTAATATCTAGACCTATAGCTCCAGTTATTTACGAAATTTAGGAGTACATTACTTTGATTATCAGGCTGCTAATATATAACAACAGTCTACCAGATGCAAAAAAATCAAAGTTTTCAATATTTTATTCTTTCCATAAAGATGGTAGCTTTTAGAAAGCAGAATTCATATACAACATTTTAGTCCCTACAGAATAAGGAACAAATAACCTTTTATTGATTTGGAATTTAAAGGAAAGCATTAGGGTGATTGATTTACCCCGCCCCTACAATCTCCACCCTCTTTGCCCTTGTTTTTAAGCCATGTAGCATTTACAACTGGTGTGGTAGCAAAATAAACTCAAATTGAGGTTTGAGTTTATAATTTACTACTTGTGATAACTGACTGGTGCACAAACAGAGACATTACTGCTTCCATTTATAGAGATGATTTGATTCTGCCAAGAATAACTCATTTTCCTGAAAATCAGCACAAGAAGAAACAATTGTTTCTTCATTCATTCATTCATCTGGCATATAAGTGTACTTATGACATGACAGCAATAGAAATACAAATATCAATAAGCAAAGTCCTTGACCACAAAAACTGCTTGTGTAACATGGAAAAAGTATGGCTCAACACGTTTGTCTGCTACTTTTTTCCACTCATAAATAGCACTGCTACATTATAAAGGTATCCAACAAGTTGTCTACACTTTATAATATACATACCATGTCAGGTCAAAGTATGTAAGAGAGTGAACCTCAGGGTTCCTGTTAGGCAATTTGTTAAATGCCAACTAATAACCATATTAGGTTAAAAACTTTTGAATCTAGAGGAAAAGAAGAAAACATATAATGGCTATTATATATTGAAGGTTTTGACTTTATTCTGTTTTATTGGCTTTAACATGACAGTTTGCCCAATTTCATACAGAATGATGAATGAACATTTTCTAGCACCTAATCTGTGCTGTTCTGTACTATGTGAATTACAAATGTTATTTGACATATATCTTTAAAACAATACTATAGGGCCACAATTACCATCACCATTTTTTGAAGGAGAATCTAAAGTTCAAAGAGATGGAATAACATCAAGAGCTTTTGCATGATCGTGAAGCTAATGAGAGATGGAAATGGGATATGAGGCAGGAATGTCTGGTTCCAGTCTATAATCAGTCTCCTGACTTTTTCTTCTCTTGGGTACTGGTTGATTTCTGGGATCTTAAGAAAGGAGTGAGAGATGAAAAGCCGGGTCCTGTCTGCACTGAGCTTTGCTGTAGCTAAATATGTTTAATTAATGCAAGAAGATCCACATTTTTTTGAGGGATTCATTGTTCCTAGAGCCTCTTCATCACAAATACAAAATTCAGCATAGCATTTTAGCTAATAAGTTTTATGTTAAAGTTACAGTAGATACAAGCTTTATGTTAATTTTAAATTTTACTTCTTAAAGGTAAGTATACAGACAAAGAGGCAGAGAAAGTGAACTCTCATTCATTGTTGGGGAGCATGTCAATTTGTACAGTCCCTTTGGAGATTAAGTTAATATGAGGATGTGCATATCCTTCATGCAATCCAGCAGTTCTGCTTTCAGATTCATGCTTTAAACAAATTCTCACATGTGCCTAAGATGTGGTCAGAAATGTTCAGTGCAGTATTTGCCTTAATAATAATTTGAAAATGACCTACAGGTTATTTACATTTCTATAGGAACATGTAAATAACCCTTGATATTGTCATTCAATGAAATATTACACAGCAGTTAAAAAATGAATGAACCAGATGTACAGGCATTAACACAAATACGTTTGGGAATTTAGAAATGGAACTACAAATTAAAGACAAAATATACATAATATAATCCATTTTAAGTTTAAAAACACTTCAAGCAGGAGAGAGATCCAAGATGGCTGCGTAGCAGCAGCTCAGGATTGTAGCTCCCAGTGAAAGTGCAGAGAGCGAGTGGATGCCGCAATGGCAGGCGAATTTTTGATGCACACAAACTGGGAGATTCCCGGAGAAGGAGCCACACGGGTCGTGACTCTTTTGGCCAGCACGGTGCTTCTCGGTGCGGAGCATACGGGACTGGGTGCCCTTTTAGTCGGGCTCCACTGGTCACATCCCCACAAGGAGAACAGCAATTGGAAGCGCTGAGGACTGAGAGCAAGCACAGCTGAACCCGGGAAGGCCCAGCTCTGTGGGGAAGGGGCGTCCGCTGAAGGAAAACTAAGAAACAGAAAAAACTTCATCACCAACAAGCCGAACGTCCACTCAGAGACCCAATCTGAAAGTCGGCAATTACAAAGACGACAGGTGGATAAATCTACAAAAATGGAAAGAAACCGGTGCAAAAAGGCTGAGAACACCCGAAATCAGAATGCCTCTCCTCCTACAGGGTATCGCAGCTCCTCATCAGCAAGAGAACAAGGCTTGACGGAGGATGAGTGTGATGAACTCACAGAATCAGGCTTCAGAAGGTGGATAATAAGAAACTTCTGTGA
>CAUYQU010009613.1:20000-93092 GCA_963574635.1 Cheracebus regulus | reverse complement strand
CTAAAATCTCTTCCTCTTTCCTTCTCTTTCATTTTTTTCTTTCTTTTGCAGTTTCTTTCTTTCTCCTTTTCTCTCTTTTTCTAAAATCTCTTCCTCTTTCTCTTTCATTTTTTCTTTCTTTTGCTGTTTCTTTCTTTCTCCTTTTCTCTCTTTTTTAAAAAAAAAAAAACATAGCGAAACCTGTCATCTAACCAAGTCTTTTGAATTTAGCCATGTTCAAGCTTAAATTTTTAAAATACTCTTAAGAAATATGTTTGTGCCACTTTTTGTTAAAACTCGTCTTTTGTGTGAATATTTAAAATAAAAACATTTTAAACTGAAAGCATGCTCAGAAATTTTCAACTGCTTATTTGAAAACCATGTCTTACTATGAGAACTTCTAATTATATATTTGAAAGTAACTCAAGTGCCTTTCAAAAAATATTTTACATCTACAAATTCAATTTTAATTCACCATTAAAAATTATTAAACTCAACATTGCTGTAATCTTAAGGGTATATCAATTTTTTATAATTCTGTAAATTGGTCAGATTTTATTAAGGCAGTCTAAATACAATTCAGTTGTGTGAAAAGACACTGCCCAAGGATTTTTTTCTCATGGTTTTTATCATCAGTTGTCACCTTATTATCATCATAACAATTCAGGCTTCTAAAAGAGCAACAATTAAACTTGATTAATTATGCCTAATTCCTTTTACTATGTTGTAAAACTCCTGACAAATAATAAGAAGTAAGTCTTTTAATCTGAGTTTGCTGCTTTCTTAGGTATTTCATTTTGTCTTAGAACAGGTAGAATCTAGTTGATAAACAGGCGCAGGTTGTTTCCATTAGAAGACAAGCCAGAAAAAGAGCCCCTGCCACTGGACTCTGGTAAAGACAGTGGTGTGTGGAAGGTTGCCTCTGCCTTAGGCTGGGTGCTGAGCTGGAAAGGGACTGATTGTAGCAGGAATGAAAGAATAGGATTCACATTATAATCAGTTCTGCTGAGCAGCTGAGCACTGTGAATAGTTCTAATTTACTAGTTTGAATATTAAATTCTGTTTCAGATGAGCGGAAGAGTGAGTGAGTTGTTGGATGTTGATCCAGTAGAGATAACTTTTTGATTCACAGATGATAGTGACATCATTCACAAGGCTGGATATGGACCAATTATATATAATTTCACAGCCTTTATTTTTAGAGCGTAAAAGAGAAAACCCTTGAAAAGAGGCTTTCTGACCCATCTTCCTTTTCTTTAGGAGGAATCAGGTAAATGGTACAAAATGACATGCCCTTCATTGCAGTGGCCAGATACTTGGCTTTTAGAGCCCGGCCACTCTACCAGGACACTACGTTATTTTTACTTCTACTTATTATATCTTGCATATAAATTACTACTCTATAGAATTTCATTTCCCCACATTTTCCCCCTTGTTTCTTTGCTTCTTAGTGATACATGGCTCTCATAGAAAACATTACTCCCAGATCTTTGAGGTACTTTGACTAGAATTCTTGCCTGAAGGGATCACATTAAATTAACCGCCTCCTGGGTTCAAGCGATTCTCCTGCCTCAGCCTACCGAGTAACTGGGACTA
Source organism: Cheracebus regulus (assembly GCA_963574635.1). Taxonomy (NCBI): domain Eukaryota; kingdom Metazoa; phylum Chordata; class Mammalia; order Primates; family Pitheciidae; genus Cheracebus; species Cheracebus regulus. The sequence goes on along the minus strand of CAUYQU010009613.1, from coordinate 91,517 downwards.
CAGGTGCCCGCCAGCATGCCTGGCTAAGTTTTGTATGTTTAGTAGAGACACGGTTTCACCATGTTGGCCAGGCTGGTCTTGAACTCCTGACCTCAGATGATCCACCTGCCTAGGCTTCCCAAAGTGCTGGGATTACTGGCGTGAGCCACCATGCCCAGCCCACATTTTTTTAGATGATCACTCCTTAAAAAGCCCTTCTGACTACAGTATTACCAAGCCTTCTCAGTGTGTGGTGATACGGCAGGTAAAATTTTTTAATGTAGTCATTACTATCTTGTTGGTTTCAAGTTTTGGCGAAAAATGGAACACAACATATACCGGATTTATATTCTTGGACACTGGATAAGATCTCAAGATTGAGATGTTGTCCTTGATTTTCCTACTCAAAATATTCAGTAATAGGTCAAAAAGATATCTTGATATTTAGAAGTAAATACATAAAATTTAAATTGTTGCCTCTCTGACGAAGCAAGTGTCTGTGATTAAGTTGCTTACAGCTTTACCTGTGTCTTCTTTTTACATGTGTCTTTTTTATCATATCTTCTTTTAGGATGGATCAAACCTCACTGCAAGTCAGAGGGCCTATGCGCCTGAGCAGCTGCAGAAACAGGATAATTTAACTATTGACACCCAGTACTACCTGGCCCAGCAGATCCACCCAGTTGTGGCTCGGATCTGTGAACCAATAGACGGAATTGATGCTGTCCTCATTGCAACGTGGTTAGGTGAGTGTTCCAAGCTCACACAGAGCCTCACGTGGTAACAGCGGCACATACAGTCTTCCTTCTCTCTTGGGATCTCCGTTTATGGGCATGGTATTGTGTCTGGCAATTCTTTGTAGTTTGGAACGTATTTTTGTGGTTGTTTGGTACTGTCTCCACTCATAGACTATGAGCTCCACATACTTGGGACTGTAACCACATGCTTGCTCCATAGTTGGCACTCACGGAATACTGAGGGAAGAGAGGGAGGGCAAAAGAAAGGGTGAAGATTTCAGGTGCCTTTACAGTCATTGAGTTTATATTGTTATAGGTTTAATTAGTGTATCTCCATTAATAAGGCGATTGATGGTATCTTGCTTATTGGTTCATCTCGTGTCTGTTGCTGAAGGTATTTTCATGTCAAGTGAGAAAACATGGCTTTTTAACATAAAATTTTAATAATTTTTCATACTCAATTCATTGTGAGTATCTTACTGTCTAAGTTCTTCTAAAACTGGACCCGCTGTTATCCTCTAGGAATTGGCTGATTTCTAAGTTCTCATCATCACAGGAGGTGCCAGCCAACCCTGAGACCTCAGTATTTCTTTGACTTTTTGCTGTGTCACCAGACTGTCTCCATTGCTATGACATCATTACTATTGTCATCTTTCGTTTAGAAATATATTTCATAACCAGCCCTGATTTCATATTTAGATGACCGATACATAACTAGTTACATTGCTTTTAAGATGTTTCCTGGCCGGGCGCTGTGGCTCACGCCTGTAATCCCAGCACTTTGGGAGGCCGAGGCAGGTAGATCACGAGGTCAAGAGATCGAGACCATCCTGGCCAACATGGTGAAACCCCGTCTCTACTAAAAACGGAAAAATTAACTGGGCATGGTGGCGCATGCCTGTAGTCCCAGCTGCTCGGGAGGCTGAGGCAGGAGAATTGCTTGAACCCAGGAGGTAGAGGTTGTGGTGAGCTGAGATCGTGCCATTGCACTCCAGCCTGGGTAACAAGAGCGAAACTCCGTCTCAAAAAAAAAAAAAAAAAAAAGTCTTTCCTCTCTCTCCTGTGGTAAGCAAAGATGAGTGTTTTCAGAGTACTGCTTAATGTCCTGGAGATGGCTCTTCACTGTTTATAAGTCAAGCCCAGGTGCCACTGGCATCTCACAGACTCTAATTTTGGCAATTACAGACTAACTTTCCAGCTCCTACCTACGTATCCTGTCTTATTCAGTCTATGTAGTGTCTCCCGAATATGGCACTGCCCATTCTGTTCCCGCTTCATGGAAAATTCTCCCCTTCTTTTTACTAAAACACCTAGCTTTAGCCATGGGCTTTGGCAGCATAGTGACCTGGGTTTCAGTGCTGGTTCTGCTATTGACAAGCTTCTGAACCTTGGTCTACTCCTTAGCTCCTTGAGTCATAGAGTAGAGTTACCTTGAGGGAGAAATAAGATGATGTGTGTGAGATGTTATGCTCAAGGCCTGGGGCAAAGGAAATGCTCTGTGAGTGGTAGCCACCTCCCACCCTTCTTTTAGGCTTCAGCAGAAATATGTTCCTATTCCTTCAGTCTGTAGGATTTGCTATACTTAGTGCTCAACTGCGTTTGTAGAATGAGATTGGGTTTTCCATGGATGAATTATCAAGTCACATATTTTTCGTCCTGCCCGTGTTGAGTATGTTTCTGAGTTCCTTGCTGCTACCCCCATCATCACTACCCGATCAGTGTTTACTCTGGAAATGGAAGTTCATTTTTAACATTTGCCTAAGCAAATATTATTAGGAAGGAAAATTCTACCACCAAAATAATCATATAATGTATTCTGCAAGATGAGTTGTATTTAATGATGTTTATAAATCCTCAGCTGGGAAGAGAGGACTGTAAAAGCAAGGTATTTTTTAGCTTCATTTTTTTTCTCTATTATACATTGAGTGTTTACTCTGTTGGTTACAGTGATAAGTACTTTGCATTTGTTATCTCGTTCAGTCCTTGTGACAACCTCACAAAGGTATGGTGTATTAGCTCCATTTTACAGAGGAAGAAGCTAGGTTTAGAGAGGTAATGATCTTGGTCTTGGCACATAGGTAGTAGATAGCAGGCTGTGATTTCAAAGGTTGTGATCCTAACCACTGTGCTAACCTTGATTGCCTGTTCTTAGCTCTCAAAGGCTATGAAAGTTGTTTTCAACCAGGAGTGGAGTAGCATGGATGTGCAAACATGGGGAACTTCATGTTTTTCTTGCTCCCTCCATTTCCTACTGTACACCCCATGCTTTCCACTGAAAACCTCTGAGTTAAAAAAAAAAAAAAAAAAAAAAACGAAAAAAAAAACCTGGTATAGGTTGGGTGTAGTGGCTCACGCCTGTAATCCCAGCACTTTGAGAGGCCCAAGTGGGTGGATCACGAGGTCAGGAGTTCGAGACCAGCCTGACCAACATGTTGAAACTCCGTCTCTACTAAAAAAAAAAAAAAAATACAAAAATTAGCCAGGCATAGTGGTGCACACCTGTAATCCCAGCTACTCAGGAGTCTGAGGCAGGAGAATCACTTAAATCTGGGAGGCGGAGGTTGCAGTGAGCTGAGATTGTGCCTCTGCACTCCAGCCTGGGGGACAGAGGGAGACTCCATCTCAAAAACAAAACAAAACAAAACAAAACAAAAAACAACCTGGTGTAAAACTGTTGCCCTTTTCTTCTTTGGTTTTGAATTTTTCGGTGACCCAGCACTGAGAGGAGATAGATGGAACAAGCCTTGTCTCATGAATGACATTTAAGAGAAGGATGTGCGGAGCCTTGTATGTCAGCAAAAGAGCTGAGCGGTAAAGGGTGATGGAGCCCGCATGGGTGGATTGGCCGGATGCCTGCCCAGATGTGTAAAGGCCAGTCATACTGAGGAGACCAGACTGATTTTGTTAGTTTCAGAAGTCATAGTTAAGATAATTTTTTAAAATAAATTGAACAGTGGCAGATTTTGACTTGAAAGATACTTTATTATAACTACAGCTGCTGTATGGTCATAGGCTGCCTTATAAATTCAGTTTTCACAAATTATTTTCAAAGCCAGTAGTAGATGAGTGGGTCCCGTCTTCAGAAGTTTCATGTTACATCTCATTGACCAATCTCAGTCTACACAGAGAAACCTCCAGACTTGCACATGGTCCCACCATGTACCCATCACTCCTGCCCCATAACCTGAAAATTCCCTAGGTGCAGCCATGGCTGTGTGGACACTCTTCTGGGCAGTCCTTTCTTCGTGCTATGTAGCCAAGTCAAGCTGATGGGAGGTGGCAGTGTGTCCCCGGCCTTGGGGGATCTGCCACTGCTCCTCACTTTTGGCTGCTTTTTCTCATTTTTTTTCTTCTGCCACTTGACAGTGGTTTTTATATCGAGGATGTGTGAAGTTGTCATCATTGTGTAGTCCTTCTTCTCTCCTGCTCGTCCTCTTGCATCCTACGCTGTGCCCATACCAGCAGTATATACATAGCCGTCTATATTAGTAAAAAACCTTGTAGTTCTTTCCTTCTGCCCCTTTCCACATAGGAGTTTCAGCATTCATGAAGTATAGGCCCAGAAGTCTCCATCATCATGAAGATCTGTAGAAAACATTGAAGCTCACCAGGCAGATCTCTGCAGGCATTTGCCTCCCGCTCTATTCAGGAGCTGAATTTCTTATCTGCACCCTTTATTCCTCCACCTCAAGTAAAAAATTAGAGTGGCTATTCACTAGGGGCTTCAAGGCCCCTGCTATCTGTTTTACTGTAGCCTGTGGTTTTAGGAGGAGGGAGGGAGATGGGGAAGTGTTGGCAAAGTAAGAGAAGTGTTAGGAGGTACATGGTTTCTAAGAGGTGTAAGCTGTAGGCATAAAATTACTATAATTTGTTTTTAAAATTCTGAATCTGTTTATATAAGAAAACTGCAGCTAGTGAACTGACACTGTTAAATAAGTTGAAGTGTACAAATGTATACATAAAATATGAGCCCGCCAACTGCCTAATCACAGACATAAAATAATTCTCTTGCTTTTACTGTAGTTTTTATCTTTGATTAATGAAATGCATTACAGTATTGAAACTTTAGTGAAGTTTGATACTTTGTTCTTTTAGTTAGTACAAAGAAATCAGGAATAATGGCATAATTTCATTTAGGAAAATTATTAAGTTCATGATTTTTTATTTTTAAGACTCTTTTGTGGAGAGCAACTATATTTTTCAACTACTTTTTTCTTTCTCTATTGCTTTATACTACTTTACTTGAAAGGCAAGCATCAAGTGTTGGTTTGTCCTGTGGCTTCACTTTGGAAATTTGCTCTTTGTCCCCATCAAGATACCTCCTAACGTCTGTCTGGTGGCATGTTGCATGGCCAGGTGCTCTATATGGAAAGACCATTTTAGTGAAAAGGAGAGAGGATAGTCTATTAAATGAGCAAATGAATAAGGCTGTTGAAAGAGAATAATTTGTTCTAATAACTAATGGTCCTCATTATCCCACAGTAAAATATGTATCATTTTTCTGAAACCCATGCAAGATTATTGCTATTGGGCTTAAATAAAGCAAAATTTTACTCTTTTCTGTGAATAGGGAAAAATACAGTATTACTCTTTTTATACAATAGCCCTATGGGAAACATGGCCACTAAAACTTGAAACTCTTAGCATTTGTTCTCTATAGAATTTTCCCTCTCTCATTCTAATGAAAGCTCTCCCATATTCTGTAAATGAAATATTCATAATATGCTCAAACATCCAAATAGTCTTCCATCCCTAGCAGACTAGGCCAGTGACGAGAATAGTCTAAAGTTCATTCTTGAATTTCACCTGTTAATAAATTTATGTTTCATGTATAACGGTACTTAGAATTATATGTAACGTCTTTCCTCCAATGAGCAATGATTTGTACAATAGTTATAAAGAACCTTTCTTCATGGTCAGTGATAACATTTCAGGCATTTGGCTATCTGGGCAGTTTTCTCACTGGTCCTGAGAAATTATTGATGCTTGGAGAATTTAGAATTTAATCTCTGAAAATACTACTTAAAACAAGACAGAACACACTTAATGTGTACTGAGTTAAATTGGAAAGCAAAAATTTCCTTTTTAAAGAAATGATGCATAGTACCCATATCACAGAGGTAGATATTTTTGTCAGTAGACAGGGTTCAGTAATATCTTCTAAGAAGTAAGTGCAACAGTGAGCCAAACAGGAATAAGCAATGTTTGGGGGTGTTTTTGACAGATCCAGGGAGATCCACCTACAAACAACGGAATAAAGTACAGATGTGTAGGGGTAGAATGATGCTGCCAGTGGGTACTTCAGGTACTACTTTGTCAATAAAGAATTTTGCCTTTTTTCATTATTAAGCTTTTATAAAACATGACCATTTCTATACTGTAAATATTTTCTTTTCTTTTCTTTTTTCTTTTTTTTTTCTTTTTTTTTGAGACAGAGTCTTGCTCTGTCACCCAGGCTGGAGTGCAGTGGCACGATCTCGGCTCGCTGCAACCTCTGCCTCCTGAGTAGCTTGGATTGCAGGCATGCACCACCACACCTGGCTAATTTTTGTATTTTTAGTAGAAATGGGGTTTCACCATGTTGGCCAGGCTGGTCTCAAACTCTTGTCCTCAGGTGATTCACCCGCCTTGGCCTCCCAAAGTGCTGTGATTGTAGGCGCGAACCACTGCTCCTTGCCCCAAACTGTAAATATTTTCAATGACATAATTAATAGTAAAATTAAAAAACATTATACCAAATGCACTGCAGAATGTTAAAGGAAGTCTTATTGGCTGATAAGAGCATCTCTTACAAGATGGAGTGCCATTCCAAGCACATCATCCAATGGCTCATGCTCCCAGTTTAGTCTGCTTTTGTATTCAGTATTAATTGAAGACCTGCTGTGCCTAGCACCATAATAGGCATTGTGAAGGATACAAAGTTGAGGCAGCTGTGGATCCTTTATTCAAATTACAGCCCAGTCATTTAGTTGATTTCACTGTTGTGGGAAAGTCTAGTGGGCAACACAGAGTATGTCCCAAAAAAGGTGAAATAAAGGGTTATCAACATTCAAAGGAGGCAGAAACCACTCCTATCTGGGCCCACCATGGAAGAGTTTATAAAAGTAGGGGCATTTTGAGGCATTGCTGGAATGGGCTGTGGAGAGGCCAGTGTGAAGTTGGGAATGGTTGCCCATCCCACTGCTCACCAATTCTTCTAGCCTATGATGAACTTCAGGGGTTACCCATGTTGTCTCAGCCACCCCCAAAGCACTTTGGGGAATTCCAAAGAGTCTCTTTAAGGGTTTCAGTTGCTCGGTCCTGCACCTCGGTCTCAACAAGGTGAGCACACAGTGGTTTGCTTCTGTGTTGCTAGCCCACAACAGAGGGCCAGTAGTGACACTGCTCATCTCACATAAGCAGTGAGACCGTTGAGAACTTTGAACCAACCCAGAGCATGTTTGGAATAATTGCTTTGGAGCTTTTGTATGAGTTATGTAACAACTCTGGCTTTGCAACACTTCGAGTTTTTAAAGGAAAGTGAGGATTTCTCAAGTTATTTAAATTAGATCAATTTTTTAAAAAGATACGATTGTTTTAATTCAGTACACCCAAATGACATTTGTCAAGATTGTGTAGCTTATAGAAAAATGGATAAGACCTAAAGATGGGTAATGAAAAAAATGCTAAATACTATACAATACTGTATACATACACATACACTGTATTACATATTATATACATAATATGTATATAATAAAATAGAAAAGGATTAACATGATGAATTATAGGTTCCCCCTTTGCTGACAAAATATTAATACTGGTATTTTATTATTAATAATACAGATTTTTCCAAAACTAGAAGTAAAACAATGGTTAACCAATTACTGACTCCTCTTTATATATTTATTTATTTCAAATGGTTTTGGGGGAACACATAGTGTTTGGTTATTATATGAATAAGTTCTTTAGTGGTGATTTTTGAGATTTTGGTGCACCCATCACCCAAGCAGTGTACCCTCTACCCACTGTGTAGTCTTTTATTCCTCACCCTCCTCCTACCTTTTCCCCGAGTCCCCAAAGTCCACTGTGTCATTCTTATGCTTTTGTGTCCTCATAGCCTAGCTCCCACTTATGAGTGACAGCATACCATGTTTGGTTTTCCATTCTTGTTATTTCACTTAGAATAATGGTCTCCAGTTCCATCCATGTTGATGCCAATGTCATACTTTTTTTTTTCTTGGCTGAGCAGTATTCCATGGTATATGTATACCACAATTTCTTTATCCACTCATTGATTGATGGGCATTTGGGCTGGTTCCATATTTTTGCAGTTGAGAATTGTGCTGCTATAAACATTCATGAACAACTATCTTTTTCGTATAATGACTTCTTTTTCTCTGGGAAAATACCCAGTAGTGGGACTGCTGGATCAAATGGTAGATCTCCTTTTAGTTGTTCAAGGAATCTCCACACTCTTTTCCATAATGGTTGTACTAGTTTACATTCCCACCAGCAGTGCAAAAGTGTTCCCTTTTCACCACATCTATACCAACATCTATTATTTTTTTATTATGGCCATTCTTACAGGACTAACTCACCTTTTAGAAGGTGGGTGGTTAGAAACCTTGAGCCTAGCTGTTTTCCCCCCACATCTACCAACATAGCTGGAAGAGAAGTGGGCTTTGTTGTAAGACAAACAATCTTTGGACTATTATTTGTGTTATTTTATATTCCAAATGTATTTTCACCACAGTTACCATCTTTTCTCAGGTTTATAAACAGGAGCCGTGCGTGGCTCATGCCTGTAATCTCAGCATTTTGAGAGGTCAGGGCAGGAGGATGGCTTGAGTGCAGTTCAAGACCAGCCTGGATAATATAGCAGTACCCCATCTCTATATAATAGTGCCCAAATTAGCTGGGTGTAGTGGCACATGCCTGTAGTCCCAGTGAAGTGAAGACACTTCAAAAGCTTCTCCTGCCCAGAAATATACATCTCATTAAGTTAAAATTTATATTTGCATCTATTGTCAAGGACATTAAAACCAATTGATTGAAGTCAGTTGAATGCTGCTCATCAGCCTTCTTATTCTGTCAAGATTTGGAGAATTGTCTTCTCCAGGAAAATAAAAATCTTGGGTACTCATTTAACTCAAAGGCTTGGCTATTATTTCTTCTAAACTACTCAGAAATTTTCCATTTATATTATGAAGAGGTGTATTGTTGGTGTGAAAGACAGTTGTTTAAATTGGTTCTGTAGTATTTTAAAAACTTGTTGGGCTCAGCACAGTAGCTCGGGCCTGTAATCCCAGCACAATAGGAGGCCAAGGCAGGTGGATTACTTGAGGTCAGGACTTCGAGACAAGCCTGGGCCACATGGTGAAACCCTGACTCTATAAAATACAAAATAATTAGCCAGGCATGGTGGCGGGTGCCTGTAATCCCAGCTGCTCGGGAGGCTGAGTCAGGAGAATTGCTTGAACCTGGGAGGTGGAGATTACAGCCGAGCTTGTGCCACTGCATACCAGCCTAGGCAACAGAGTGAGACTACTTAAAAAAAAAAATTGTTATTATGGAAAAAAATTATATATATATATATATGAGATAGTAAAGAATATAAAATTTTCTCTAGTGTCACATATATTTAAATTATAGGGTAAGATTAAACCCCCATACACTCATCACCCACCTTCAGTATTCTGCAGAGGTGGCCAATATGATTATTCCTCTTTCCCACCTTCCCCTATTATTTTGAAGTATATCCTAGATATGTATTTTCTCTGTTAATATTTCATTTTGCATTTCCTTTTTTTTTTTTTGGAGACAGAGTCTTGCTCTGTCACCCAGGCTAGAGTGCAGTGGTACGATTTCAGCTCAGGACAACCTCCGCCTCCCAGGTTCAAATGATTCTCCTGCCTTAGACCCCTGAGTAGCTGGGATCACAGGCATGCACCACCATGTCCGGCTGGTGTGTGTGTGCACGTGTGTGTGTGTGTGTGTGTGTGTGTGTGTGTATTTTTAGTAGAGACAGAGTTTCACAATGTTGGCCAGGCTGATCTAAAGTCCTGATGTCAGGTGGTCGTCCCTCCTCACAGGCATGAGCCACTGTGTCTGGCCCATTTTGCACTTCTGAAAGACAAAGATGCCCCTTTTCAGCATAATAACTACATTATTATAATCACATCACACAAAAAAGCCTCACAATTCCATTTCATCTGATTTCCAGTAAGTGTTCATATTTTCCTGATTGCACTGTGAGTACACTTTTTTTAAAAAAAGAGTCCGTGTTTGAATTGGAATCCAGTCAGGGTAAACTTGGTAGTTAATCTCTATTTTATTTTCCTTTGTTGATCCTCCCAGTTTGTTTATTAAAGAAGCTGGGCTTTTTGTCCTATATAATTTTTCTCATTCTAGAGTTTACTGATCATGTCCTGGTGATATCTTTTAACCTGTTCCTCTATCTCCTATATTTCCTATAAATAGTTAGATCTAAACATGTGATTATATTTAGGCTCAATTTATTTTATTTTTTATTTTGCTAAAATATAAAATACACACTTCTTCCTAGGCAATGGGTTATACGTTTGTGAGGAGGCACATAATGCCCAGTTGAGATTCAATGCATTTTGCAACAAATTCACAAATGTTTCATAAGAAATATTTAGTACGCACTTTTCTCACCCTTTCTAAATGTGTATTTTTCATAGTATAACATGCATAAAGAAAAGTGCACAAAACCTAACTAAAGTGCTTGATGAATTTTCACAAGGCTATCATGCACTAGCGTAGCAGCACCGAGCTCAAGAAACAGTACATTACTACATTCCCAGAAGGCCCCTCATGTCTCCTAGAAATGATCCTCCACACACCTGGCATCGAATAACATAGATGAGGTGGATTTTTTGGGACATTACACGAATTGCGTCTTCTTTGTGTCTGACTGCTTTTACTGAATATTGTACAGGTTCTCTATCGAACATAAGCACGTATTTCTCTCAGGTTTATACTAAGGAGAACCGCTAGGCCATCAGGGACGTGTATGTTTAATTTTAGTAGATACTGCTGGTTTTCCAAAGTGGTTCTACTTGTTTACACTTCCTAGTAGCAGTGTATGGGTGCTCCACATTTTTACCAGCACTTGGTAAGATGATAGTATTTTCCATCTTCATTTTACATGGTGGCATAGAGTTATGGTTTTAATTTGTATTTCTTTGATGACTAATGAAGTAGAACACCTTTTCACATGCTTCTTAGCCATTGTAATACTTCTTTTCGTGAGCTGTCTGTTCAAGTCTTTTTCTGTTCTGTTGGCTTCCCTTTTTCTTACTGATTTGCAGGCATTTCCCACGTGTTCTAATTATGAGTCTTTTGGAAGTATATATAATAGGTTGAGTATCCCTTACCTGAAATGCTTAGGACCCAGAAGTGTTTGGGATTTTTTTGGATTTTGTAATAGTTGCATATAGATAATTAGCTATATTAGAGATGAAACCCAAGTCTAAACATGAAGTTCATTTATGTTTTATATATATCTTATACACATAGCCTGAAGACAACTTTATACATTATTTTAAATAATTTTGTGCGTGAAACAAAGTTTTGACTGCAAGTCATCCCATGAGGTCAGGTGTGGAATTTTTCATGGTATCATGTTGGCACTCAGAAAGTTTCAAATTTTGGAGCATTTCAGATTTTTGGATTAGGGATGTTCAACCCACACAAGCATCTTTTCCTATTTGGCATGCTTTTTAAAGAGTATAATTCACATAATTTACCACAAAATGCTAAAATCTTGAGTATTATACAATCAGTCATCTAGACACAGGCACAGAACATTTTCATCACTCCAGAATGTTCCCTTGTGCCTCTTCCCAGTCAGCACCTCTGTCACAATAGCAATCACTCATCTGAAATCTATCAGCATAAGTTAGTTTTGCCTATTCAAGAATTTCATGTAAATGCATGTAAATACAGCACCTACAGTATATACCCTTTTTGTGTGCAACTTCTTTCACTTAGCATGGTATTTTTGAGATTCATCTGTCTTGTTGTATATATCAGTATTCACTCTTTTTCACTGCTGAGTAGTATTTCATGGTAGATTATACCAGTTTATCCATTCTCTTGTTGATGGACATGTAGAGTGTTTCAGTATTTGAATAAATATTGAATAAATTTATCATGAATACATATTGAATAAATTTATTATGAATAAAGCTGCTATGAGCATTCTTGTGGATATAGCATTCACCATTGGAAACTTATTTTTTCTTTAATCATACTAAATTTTCAATTTGCATATTGTCCTCTAAGATGTCTGGATAAATAAAAGCCTAGATCCATGCAAAAGATAAATGGTTTACTTCCTCTAAGAAATTTTTATAAAAAAATTTCACTCAATAGGATTCTATTAATTAGCTTCCCTCATAGAGTAAATGATCCATGTTACAAACACTGCTTATAAATACCAGTTACTCCCTTTATTCATTTGGAGTTTCATTTATGTGGATTTTCCCTCTTCCCCAGTTGCATGAACATATTACTGTAGTTATTTGCTGTTGCACTAATAGAGACCTTGTCTTTTGAAGGAAGGAAAGTATTTGATTAAATGCATCAGCCTCTCTAATAATCATATGCCTGAAGTTGTGAACAGTTTAAAAACTCCTTGGGAGTGGGGGCAGATGCACATTCTAAAAACAGGTATAATTTACAATGGTTAGAAAGCACAATGGTAGAAAAATAATTTTGTGCTAAGTGTCATATTAAGGGTGTGTGTGATAAGACTATGGTGATTTAAGTAAAGACAGTACTGCTAAACTCATCCACACCGATGCCTATGATGTTACTTTCTATAAATACTTCTTGAAACACGAGAGTTTTGATCCTGTTGCCAAAATAATGTGAGATCCTAGAAATTTTCTAATTATAAATGACAGTATTTTAATTTCATTCCACTGCCTCTTCTGTACCCTCAACCCCAGCACAAATGAGTCTATCACTACAAGCCACATAATTGAATTAAAGCGTACATCATCTCAGCTTATTCTGGGGGAAACCACGGCTGCTTTTCCTCCAGATAACTGGTTTTGCAAAGCCCAGGCAGGCTTCTCCTTCCTTTATTCTGTGCCTCACCAAAAGATTTAAGTCACCTGTCAGGAGCTAGCCTAAAATAAATGGAAGTTACTTTTTTCAAATGGGGCACAAAGTTTGTTCCTTTAAGCCGGTTGTTCAGAGAAAGCTTTCAGTAGAAGCAGTAAAGTATTTGGGATTCAGTTTTGCATCTCTTGTTCAAAGACTAATGTAAGCAGTGTAATATTAATTATACAGTGTATCTGCATGTAGGGCAAGTGCAGTAATAAAGATTTTACTTTAATGTCATTTTTGACAGAAGTGTTTAATTTTGGAGTGGCAACAATTAAAAATGGAATTATATGTAGCTGCTCTGTTTTGCACATTTTAAAAATTTTAAATCTCTACCTCTAGGTGGCAGCACCAGATACTTGTTTCTTGTTTCACTCCAGCCTGAATGAGTTTAGGGTGTAAGCAGTAAAACTTTAGAGTCTACTGAAACTTTGAAATAAGCTGCTATTACCAGTTTTCTGAGAATTTGGAAAAACTAATGTATATGTTGAATAAGTTTGGGGCTTGTTTTAGCTTTTCAAAAAAGATTCCAGCAGCAATGATCCTTATTTTTTTAACATGACATTGTATGTTTTCTTATAATGATTTAATTTAGTCCTCTGTGGTTTGCCTGTTGAACTTAGAACTTCTCTCCCAAGAAAATCACTTTTTAAACGGCATTTTGGTATTTAAGTAAGTTGTACAAGGATCATTATATACCTAATATTTTAAGCTCATTACAGTCTCATCTCCCTTTATATTTTTAAATTTTAGCATTGACCTATGATCAAGAGAGTACTGAGATTGACGCCCCTTCCCCTGAAAAATAAAACCAGCTTGGGAATAAATATGAAGTAATTAGCTAAGCCAGTTGGCTTTGTTACTGCCACCAGAAGATTGAGTGATTTGAAAAAATGGATATTTAGAGTAGACATTTCGTAGGACCTGATATTTATTACAGGTTTCAGCCACTTGTTTCGGTGTTTCTCCATGACTCTGTAGCAAGATGGCCCATGCCCACTTTTGGCTTACTCTGTAGGCAGGCCGTCCAGGGTCAGAGCTTGGAGGTTCATGCACTCAGGTGCGCCAAGTGAGCCATGGCTGGTGGGGTGGGGTAGAGAGCAGCTCCGCTTGGTTCCTTTTCATAGCCTGGCCAATTTTGTATATGTGCAAACCAGCATTGTTCCTTTATTTTTGGACTGTGAAAGAAACTTGCCTTTGAGAAAAATGTTGCTCATTATTTTTCTTTTTGATTAGTGTTGGCCTGGGAAATTAATAGTCATAGGGTCGGAGTAAAAGTGAAGCTGCTTTCCTATAATTGCAAATAAAGCAAGACATTATGTGAATACTTGGATTCACAACTGGAGTTTGAATTAGCAACAGTTACCCTTCAGTACAGAGAGGAAATGGCCTCATTCATGGGCGTGGTCTTTCTCAATTCCTCTGACCCTCCTTAGCTTTAAATGTAAGGGTATATGTATTCCCATATGCTTCTCTAATTTGCTTTTTCTCTTAGGGGTTAGGTAACTTGTAAAATAAAAGTGTATAATGTCTTGGTGACAAGTGGCTCATGTTAACATAATTTATGTCACTAACGAAGAAAAGCTTTTCAAATTGTTCTGAATGTATATTCTTTGTTTTTATCATATACTACCACTTTAGGAAATATTTTAATTCCTACAAAGAGTAGCTATTAACTTCATATGCAGCAGGAAGATGTCTCATATATTTTTCTAAATGCATAATCTTGAGTGAGTATAGTCTGGATTAAATGATGTTCATTCACTATTTTATTTTTTCATTCAAATGACTTTCAGTGCTTGCCATGCAGTAGGCAGCATTGAACTCGGTTTGTTCTCTATTAACCAGTTTAAACTTCAAAAGTATATGATCAGTGATGCTACCTCCGTTTCACAGGTGAGAAAACTGAGATTCTGTGTCTCAGTTGTCTTAATCTTTGGCCCCTTTCAACTGTGAAGAGTCAACCTCCAGTATTTTATAATTACTAGATGTCACTTGACAACTGGCCAAATAGGATTTAGGATTCTGTCGCTGAATTCTGAATGCATCTGTTAGGTTTATCTACCTATGTAGCTGTTGATAAATTTAAAACAATTTTTAGATATTTTTTATATTTATGAGCTTTTGGCTCAGTGACTGTTTTATATTACTCATTTACCTTTATACTAAAATAAGATCGTTTTCCTTAGATTTCTGAAAGCTTTTCCTTAGATTTCCAAAAGATAGAAATGTTGTCTCCTAACAATCTTTTCTTGAGAGCATCCCTTAGCAATCCCTAAAATTCTAAGAAACAGTGTAGAATAATTATTTTTAAGTATAAATTCAAATAGTAAATTTTGACACACATATTTTGACCAAGGGTAAATTAAATTGGGTGGCCTAAAAACGTTTCTTTTCTTTAATTAGTTTGTGGAAACAAAATAGCATAAACATGCGTTGATTGATTTCTTGTGTTGTTTTGATTGAAATATGGAAGGTATATTTGGTTTCAGGATTCTCAGGGACATTTTGGCCTATAGAATCTGTAGACTCACTGTTTTTGCATATACTTTAAATTTCCGAATTTCGAACATCAAGAAAACCATGTTGCGTTTGTCTCAGATGCTGCTACTGAATTTTAACCACTGAATTAGATTGCAACCTACATGCTGTTAACTACTGAGCCAAGATGAAATCGACCACTGCATTGAAATCAGGGTTAGCTGTGTCTGCACTTGAAGGAGTTGTAATGGCAGTGAACCTGTTTTCTTTAATGGAATTTTTATTCTCTGATTTTATTCTCAGTTTTAATTGTGACACTTCAATTTTAGGAGAATTTCTTAATAAAAGTACACATTTATTTGAGGTTTTCCTTGTAACTTTAAGAGAGTAATAAAAACATCCTATAGAAGTAGTTGCTTCCAAACTCAAGTGTTCACTGGCATATTTCTGTGTTGCGTTGTTGCAGTTACTTGTTTTATTTATGAAGTAATCTCTTGTAAAAAGAGAAGTCATTTGTCCATGTTCTCTTGAGTTCAAATGGTTGTGTGTAAGTTCATGAATTTAAAATCTTTTTTTATGAGAGTTTTCTTCTTTGGGGTATTTTTGGAATACTTTTCTGAATTTGTTTTTTTCTTTTTCGTTAATAGGACTTGACCCCACTCAATTTAGAGTTCATCATTATCATAAAGATGAAGAGAATGATGCTCTACTTGGGGGCCCAGCACAGCTCACTGATGAAGAGAAATACAGGGACTGTGAAAGATTCAAATGTCGATGCCCTACATGTGGAACTGAGAATATTTATGATAATGTCTTTGATGGTTCGGTTAGTTGTTTCTGTCTGTCTTTTTGTGAGTGAATTGTATAAAGGCCTTGCCCCCTTCCCCCACTATGGGGTATATAAAAAGGGCAAAATAAACACACCCACGTTGCTTTCATGTATTTAAAGAATTTTAGCATCATGTAAAGTGTACCTTCACAGCTTACTTTGTTTCTGTTTGAAAACTTTGAATTGAATGTGCTTCAATATTGTTTTGGCTTCCTAGAGTGCTTGACCTTGGTTTTTAAATGGAATCCCTTAAAAATTCTAAATTATCTTAAGTATTTTTTATTATAATTTCTTAATTAGTAACCTCTATTGACCCACTCTCAACCCCCATCTATTAGGACTTAGAGCAATATTTTTCTTTATCTTAAGTTAATGGGAACTAAGTGTTTTGAGAAAGTTTGTGTTTGTCTTTACACATCCCACTTACCTCCATTTTGCAAAGGTACTCTTATTATCTTTTCTGCTGTCTTTGCATATTAGACATTTAAAAAGTCACAGGGAGACATTTCTTTCAAGAAGTACTGCCAAAAAATGTATTATTGACCTTGGATCAGAGCTTGAAATTTGGCCAATTTACTTGATTTCCACTGCAGCGTTATGCATAGACTAGCCATTGGCAAAGGAATAGGCAGCAGAACTGTGTAAAACCTTGAAACTGAAAGAAAAGACACCCTTTATCTAAATTAAAAGTAATTATTTTAAGTTAATTTGGACAAACAGCAGATGTTTTGCATTTTTTTGAATCAAAACAAAGCAGTCTTTGGAAGCAAGTGCAAGGAAGAGGCAGACACAGATCAGCAATACTTGCTAAATCCTTGAGTTTTGCTTCATTACAGCTGTAAATAAGATAGTTAATTGCATGGAGGCTTGACGACTTGCAGATGGGCTAACTGTGGAAGAGCCGATGTCAAGCTCTGAAATCTCTTCCACCTGGAATTGCTTAGCGTGGCGGGTAGGGTTATGTACCAGATTGGAGCAGGAAACCAAGATGTTTAAGTATCAGGAAGGAAAACAAGTGCTTCAGAAACCCCAACAGTTTTGCTGTATATTATATTTGCCTTGTCTTTGTTTAAAATGAAACACAGCAAAACAAAATGTTTTCTCCAAATATTAATATTTATTTCTTTCAAATTTTTACTTCTCCTGCCTCCCTCTCCCAAATACATTTCATTTTTTGGAAAAATTGCCAAAATTTTAGATTTGCAAAGCAGACAATAAGTGATACTGTTTTTGTGGTACTACACTTCTAACTTTTAGATTTTATTTTTAAAATTAAGTTGACAAGATGAGGACAAACTAATGTGATAAAGGCTCTTGCTTTTCTTCATGTTCATAATGAGTAAATGCAAATTTAAAGTTTTTATCCATATCTCTAAGAAGGAGATTTATTTCCAGTAACATGACTTCACTGGTATTTACAGAGGGAAAATTATTTTATCCATAGAGTTCCTCATGTATTGAATGTAAAATAGTGATTTCAGGGTTTTTCCTTTGTTACTCCATTGCGATGATGGCAAGGAAAGGAAGGTTTGTGTGACTAAAGTGGTCTTTGGGAGGAAAATGATTGAGAAGATAGGATTAAAAACTCACTAATAAAACGAATTAAGAATATTCAACACTAGGATGGCACAAAAGTTTTTAAGCACAAAAAACTTTTTATAGCCTCACAGTAACTTTTTGTATACTTCTCCTGACTTGTGTAGGGAATCGATATGGAGCCCAGCTTGTATCGTTGCAGTAACATCGATTGTAACGCTTCACCTCTGACCTTTACAGTACAACTGAGCAACAAATTGATCATGGACATTAGACGTTTCATTAAAAAGTACTACGATGTAAGTATCCATAATGACATTCTTACCTGCACAACTGATTTAGGTTTGGTACTTATTTATTGGTTTTCATGAAACTGTAAAATTTTGAAAAGACTTTTGGGAAAAATTCCTAGTGAAATGCTATTAACACATATATGATAAAGTATGTAATTTTGACATATTAACATGACAAATTATTTGATATTTCTCTCAGGCATTACATCGCCTTCACTTATGAGCAATATTTTAAATAATGAAATTTTTACTTTTTTTAAAAAAGTAAGAATATAATTAAATGTTTTAGTTTATTGTTACCTAAATAAGACTAATTAAATGATTGCTCAGATCTTTGGATAAAGGAAGAAAAAAATCACTATTGGCTATTGTCAGCAAGTTGAGCTCTAAGATCATGTGTGGTGATCTTAGTAGACTGCCCATACAAAGCTAATAGTTTGTGTTTATGTGGCACTCTAAACCACTCCATAGCCTAGTTTTCTGATGAAATCAAATATCTTTTAAATTTAAATGCTGTTTGTCTAGCATTCACAAGAGAATGTCTAATTTTTATAAATTTATAGTAAAAATGCCAGAACAGTGATTTGTCTTCATTGGAAAGAAGGCTTTTATTCAGAGTTTTTCTTGTTAACACATTTCACATGAATGAGTTTTTTTTCTCTTCAAAAACTAAAAAAAGCCCTCACATTTCTCGCTTGATTTTTCTTAGTGTTTCAGTATGTCATTTGTCATCTAAACACATTTTCTGTTACTTGAAAGTTCACTGTAACTTATTTTTAAAAGCTACATTGGCAACGCATTAAAAAAAAAACTCACTTATTCGTTAATGCCCATGACTTTTCTAAAGATCGTTCTGTACTTTCTACTCATGTATTAGTCAACATATAACAGCATTTTCTTCTTTAAAATAGAACTGATTATGTGAAAAGCAACTATTAGATCATTAAGATGAAGAGTAAAAACAAAGAGTTCCAGTATTATGATTTTGGTGTTGAATGATTTATATTTGTCAGAAAAACAAGTCAGTTTGCCTTGAAGATTATAAAAAATAATCATTATGACTCCATTTTGGGAAAATCTGAAACATTTTAGAGAAGAATCCTGTGCTGCGCTTAATGAACAGTTGGATGGGAATAAAAAGTTATCTGTGGGGTCATATTCCTCAGTAGATGAAATGTGCAGCACGTGAAATTTTAGGCCTTTATTTAGTATGAAGAGCCCAAATCAAAACTATTCAGCTCCTCATTTACAGGCCTCATTGAACAGAGTATGATCCTTGCTTGACTCTTGGGAAGAATTCTGAGTTTTCTCTCTGTGTTTAGTCTATCAAGATCTTCACCATGGAAATGTTAATACTAGAAGAAACTCTTCTATTTCCTTCTTCACGAATGAATAGTCTGTTTTGACTAAGTTGGAAATACTCTGAAAAATGATCTTCCGTTTAGCTAGAAATATGCCCTAACTGAAAGACTTATTTCTAACCTAATTTTGTGTATGTTGTGGTGGTGGTTATGCAAGTATTTTTGAAGCGAAATGACCTACTTTTAGGGATCCAGATATTTAACACAAGGTTTCTAGAGCATTTGCTTTAATTGTCTTTCTGCCAGCCATCTCACTAACATCAAGTAACAGTTTTTCTGTAGTTAACTGCCCACTTGAATGACATTTCTAAGGGATTTCTGATCAAAATAGCCAAATATCACTCCTGGGGTTAAAAATTGATATGACTGTCCTGAAAATTAGAAACTTATTTCTCTACTTTCTGATCTGAATTATATGTGAGTTGATAGCAGAAAAAGAAATCCATTATTCGTTTTTATGGCCCCATGCTAAACAAATATTTTGAGTGTTTTCCAGATCAGAACTTTTGTACAAAACCCCCTACACCTTTAGGTTCTACTTCATTGGTAGACCATCCTGTTTCCTCCTAGAGGGACATGGCATTGAGTTTCTTTTATTATTGTGCCTCTAGTGATACAGATTACAGTTATTAGTTCAGTGCGATTTATCATGGTGATGGTAATCCAGTTAGAGACTAATATACCAAGTGTACTGAGGTAAGGATATTGATAGTAAGTGTTGAGATTAAGTGACTGTCTCTGAGGTTAATTGCCAAAATGCTTTTCTCTTATTTAGCAACTTAAAAAATACTACCCAATGGACATAAAAGTTGTTTGTGGAATAAAGGCAAGAGTCTTAATATTGTTTTAATTTTAGTCTTAGAAGCACTGCAGGGGAAGTCAACCTGCACTGAGAAAGGAAGGTATCTTCATGAGGAAGGAACTCCAGGAAGATGAATGGAATATAGCACTTGACCAAACACTATACCCTGCCGAGAAACATAGTTCTAGATGACTAAGAAATTAGATTGTCAAGAAAAAATGGACAAAAGTGTGGGGTAACAAAATATATTTCTAAATCACTTTAATTTTGGAAAAGCATATCACATATATTGTTACCTTCTGTCCATGAATTAAGAGGACTGAGTAAAAGTGATATAACAAATATTTGTTTCAAGTTTATCTGAGAAGCAGTCTGTATCACATTATATTTTAATAAATATTGGCTCCTTTGTGGGAGAGGAGAGGCTTTTTGCCCCTCTTCTATAGCAATGATTGTATCCCCTGAATTCCAATTTCCTATAACATTTAAACTTTGATCTACATAGAAATACGAAAAGCATTGGGCCAGGATATTTTAAGTAATATATTAATTTCTTTAGGAAGAAGACAACTCTATGCTTTGTCTGTGGATTTGATGAAGTCTTGAAAGACTTTCAGGCAGCACAGAAAGCTTTAATTCAAAGTTGATTTCATGCCCTGGTCCTTGTTGGTTCTTTTGTATAAAGTTAAAATTGAACTGGTATTTTTTGAAAATCATAAAAAGGCAGATTAAAGACTTAACTCTAAGCTTTTAGGGATGTTTTTGAAAGACTCAATTTTACAGTGAAAAATTGATATGTGTTCCCCCTCCCCTTAAATTCTGCTCCAGAAGAGCAAATAGACATACACACACAAAAGGGAGAGAAACACTAGCTAATCTAAATTGGGAAATGAAGAGGGCTTTTTTTAAGCATGAAAATTTCATCATCTTGTCAGCTGGCAGAATGCCTGCTGTGTGGATTCACAAAGGCTAAGAATTACACTTTCATGAAATTTTCCTCACTAACTGCCCTGGTTAATTTGAAAGATAACCCACTGTTCTAATTCATTCCTCAATTGGGCGGTGCAGGTTTTATCTTTGATCTGACAAAGCATTTGTGTTAATCGTTTTGGCCCTCCACTAGACACTCTTGGGATTGTGCTTTTACAATAAATGTGTCTGTGATAGCTCTTTAGTCTATTATACTTACAATAGATCCATAGAACTGGTAATTAATTCTCCACTGCTTTGGAAATGGGAAGAATAGGTGTAGCTCTGTCAAGTGCTGCTGGGAAGTTTGTTTAGCTGGTTCATTTTTGAAGTGTTCCCCTCAGCCATCCAAGAAGCAGCCACAGAAGAGAGTCTGAGATTGAGATGCTGGCCTATCCTGATGACTTGCTGATAAATGGGAAATGTGACCCCTCTTGGTACCTGGGAGGGGGGTATTGGGTCATTTACATTAGTCTCAAGTACTGTTCTTTTTAAAGTATATTAAACCCCTATTTTAATACTTAAAGAGCCATTTGCCTCTAAAGGTGGAGCCTCTAGAAGATGCAATAGTGATAGTCAACTCATATATGTCCCTGCATTTTCATTGATGGCTTATGCAAGTTTTAGAGTGTTCTCCGCCAGCCTTCTTGTGTTTCTAGCCACTTGGACATTATATGAGTACTTTACGATATTGCTGGCCCTAGATGGGGCTGGCCCTCCATCTCAAAGAACACATGAACAGCTTGTCGGTATCATGCATATGTTAACCTCTGATAGTTGCTAGGGCCAGAAATTGGTGGTCTCACTCCATAGAAAGTCGATGTAGGCTTTATAATCTCAGAATTTTCTTGAAGTAAGCTTTTTGAGGACAGGGGCTGTGTTTTCTTTTCTGTTTTATCTGTGATCTCTGCCACAGCCCCTTGCTCTCTGAAGTACGTGTATCTTGATGGTTAGTAACCAAGGAACTGACAAGTAAAGGTTATATTTTGCTGTTTGTCTCTTAAAAGTTTTTACACTGCTGTCAGATTGGTGGAAGATTTATTAGTGGCATACAGGATTCTTGGGTTAACACAAAATTCTACAATATTTTAAGGTCATGAAAGCCATGACAAATAAAGCTCTTTGTTACTTTTCTGTATTTTACAACACTGACAACTTTGCATTTCAGTATATGTGTGTCCCCAACTCAATAGCCTTAATTTGTTTTTTTCCCAAACTAAATACCAGGCAAAGAGGCATTAACCAGAAATATCCTGATGCAAAATAGCATCCTGCCTAAATGTGCTTTCATTGTCGTGATAGAAGAATCTATCTTTATATAATGTGGCAAAGAAAGTGGATGCCTGGCTTTGTTACTCTTTGACTTCTGTTCTCTCCTTGTATTTTTCCTCTTTTACTTCTTAGTATATTGTATCATAAGCCATTTTGTTTTTCTTTTTTTTGAGATGGAGTCTTGATCTGTCACCAGGCAGGAGTACAGTGGCGCAATCTCGGCTCACTGCGACCTCCGCCTCCTGTGTTCAAGCAATTCTCCTGCCTCAGCCTCCTGAATAGCTGGTACTACAGGAGCATGCCACCACAGCTAATTTTTCTATTTTTAGTAGAGACAGGGTTTTACCATGCTGGCCAGGATGGCCTCGATCTCTTGACTTCGTGGTCTGCCCACCTCGGCCTCTCAAAGTGCTGGGATTATAGGCGTGAGCCACTGCATCTGGCCATAAGCCATGTTTTTAAATCTCTTTTGGACTCACATTTATGAGGAATTTAAAAAATAATGTGCACTATATGTTGCCTCATGATGCAGACTTCCTTATGCACACATGTTTAAGCACCTAGGGAAGAAGAGAACATTTGACCAATGATGCTGAGCCTTAGCATGCTGGCTGTGAGTTCTTTTGGAAGAGGCCACACATCAGGAAGTAGAGTGGGATGTTTTGTAGGGTATGAAGAATCCATTTTAAGCTTGTTTTTCATCTTTGCAGTTAAAAAAAAAAAACTTTAAAAATTTTAAGTGGCCATGCATTCCTTGAAGACAAAATTAATAACAACCCCCAAGCATAATGTTGTTAAGCCAGAGATTGAATTAGAGGTGCCTTTTATCGAAAGTGCAATGAGGACAGAGTAAAATATGGGTTAAAATATTTGCTCCACCAAAATAAACGCCTAGTTACCATCACAAGTAAGCATCATTCATGGTTCCCAACAGTACTTGAAGAAGGGTAATTTTGTTAGGAATATATAAAACTAAGTAAGTAAATCTGATAAATTAGAGATGAGGCATCCTCTCACTCTATCCCTCCTGCCCACACCCATGTAAATCACTAACGGGGCTTCTCATTTCCATTGCCTTTCCCTTCTCAACAGAGCTATCTTGTGCGGGTGGACCTGTGAGTTTTAGAGCCATGCAGTGGCATTCAGTAACTCTGCTGTTTCGTTGCAAATATGCAGTGTTCAATAACCCTCAAAATTTCTCATTTCTTACCTGTGGTGATGTGGTTTGATAGTTTTTAGGTTATAGGTTGCAATATGCAGTAGAATCACAGGTATATTAGTTCAAAAAGTTTAAACTCTAAGCATTTTTGTTATTGTTTATTTCCTTCTGCATTTATATTTAGAACATTTAAAAAGAATAAATTTGGTTTCTTTTTTGTAGACTCTAACAGCATAATTATAAGTGGTACAAAAGGCATGCAAAGAAGCAATAGATACATCCCACCCATTCAGCATCGCAGGCAGCCCAGTCCATGCTGCCCAGCAGTGCTTGAAGAAGGGTAATTTTTTTTGAGGAATCCGTAGAACTCATCCTAAATCTTACTAAAACCAAAAGAAAAGAACATATCGAAAATTAGTATTTCTTTTTGCTTCATACTATTTAATTGGGAAGCCAAATATTAATGAATGCCAGGGTACCAATTGCATTTTTTAAATGTGATATTCTTTATTTTTATTCCTTTTTTATTTTTAATTTTTAGAGAAAGAATCTCATTCTGTCACCCAGGCTGGTGTGCAGTGGTGTGCCCATGGCTCACTGCAGCCTTGAACCCCAGCAATCCGCCCGCCTCAGCCTCCCAAGTAGCCAGGACTACAGGCACATACTACCATGCCCAGCTAATTTTTTATTTTAAGTTTTGCATAGACAGGATCTTACTATGTTGCCCAGGCTAGTCTTGAGCTCCTGGCCTCCAGCTATTTTCTCTCCTTGGCCTCCCAAAGTGTTGAGATTACAGGCATGAGCCACTGTGCCGGCCTTAAACGTGGTCTTCTAACACCAGTGTCCATTCATGGAGGGTTGGTATGTTTTTATTCGTGAATGGCTGATTTTTTTTTTTTTTAAGATGTTAGACAAGCTCATTTTGAGTCAGGTATAATATTTTGCTGCTATGCTATGGCATGTTCTCACAGAAAAACTAAGAAACAAGGGACTGGTGGTGATGGGAGTAGACTCTCATTGTAAGTAATTTATCATTGTACAAATCTAAGTGAATAACAGATCAAATCCAGTTCCCTAAAACATGCCAGCTATGTATTCTATACAAGCAGCTTATCCTGGTTTATAATATTATTTTAAAGAAGTTTTAATAAGCAAATAAATTCAAATATAGCCATTTATGCCACCCGACTTTTATCCTTTGTAGAATAACATTTACCTGTATTTTCTGTATTTATCAGAAGACCTCTTTATCTTTTATTTAATCATAATCTTATGGAATGAACCCTGTTTGGGGAGGCTTAGGTCTAGAGCCTAATTTTGGGGGACTAACACGGGACCCTCACCAGATTCTGAGGTGCTGAGACTGCAGAGAATTGTGTTGCCTATTGAGGACTAACCCCAGAGCCACTGATGAGACCTGAGCTTGGGCCATAGTCTCTCGCTTACCCATATCATTCCCACATATGGATATCCACCCTCCTCCTAAGTTTTTTTTCAGGGGTGGAGGCAGTTATAGCCATAGCCCTTTCCATTGCTTTCCCTGCATTCTGAAAGCTTGGCACTCAATTTTATCAATGATCAGTCCAGCCACTGCTAGTCTCTTACCAGATCTGTAACTTGGGCTAGGTTCTGAACTTCTCTAAGCCACAGTTTCCTACCCTATGAAATGATGATGGTAAATAATAGTACCTACCCCATAAGGTCATAATGAGGACTATATGGGATAATGCACTTAAGGTGCTGAGAAAGTACCTGGAGAGAACTCATTATTAATGATCACTGTTCCAATCTGAGACATGGTGAGTGAACATGGCTTGGCTGTGTTCCTTTTGTGTGCTCAGAAACACCAGAGATTCAGACCTGGGCTGGAGTCTTGGTGCCCAGGTCTTTCCAAGGTATCTCCAAGATATCCATCTGGAAGCTTTTGTCTTCTACTGCTCTCTCTATCCCATCCATTTAGAAGGGTACCAAACTGTGCTGTGTTTCCTCTTGGCCCTCCCTTCAGTTTGTCATTATGGTAGTTTCCTTTTCAGTGTTGATGAACAGAGTCTCAAAGTCAGCATTGGGAAATGGATACTAGGCTATAACTCTTTCAGGGCAATAGCGTAGAATACTGCAGAATACTACAGCACAGAATATTACAATATCATAGAATACTATAGCACCCAGTATTGTGCCTAACCTGATAGTTGCTCGGTAAATTTTATTGAATGAGTTCATGATGTTCTGAGAGGTTGGTGCTATCTAGTAACTCTCCCAGGTCACACACAGTAGCATCAAAACTGTGACCATACTTGGAGACCCTAGTCCAGTATTCTGTGGGTAATAACTTGGAAGACAGCCAGTTATGGATACCAGTTGCTTAGCATCATCACTGCAGTCACTCTTAGAGTAGGATGGATCAAGAGCCTTTACCATTAGCATTACAAGCTAGGCCAGGTCACAAGGCTGACTAGGGCATGAGTCCAGAAGGCTGATGATAGCCATCCAGCTATGGACTAGTACAGCCATTGAAAAGGAGCACATGGGTTGAACCTGGGGTTTCAGCAACCTCTGTTATGGTTTGCCTCCTCTTGACAGGAAAATTGGAAGCTTTTTGAAATGCTGAGGAAATGCCATAGGAGTTGTCAGATATCTGAAAACAAGTGGGTAAAAACAGAAAAATACTTGTGCCAAAACAGTGGAATTCCTTTCTTCCGTTTGATTTCTCTAACCTTGTGTATTTAGGAAAAACTCAACTTCAGGTCTAACTCCAGTCATCTAGAGCTACTATCTTGTAGTAGAGTAAGAAATTGAACCAGAACAGATTTCATTTAACCTTTCAAAAGTGAGATTTTCACACTGTTGACCTTCTTGACTTCAAGGAGCAAAACAGAACTATCAGTTCTCTGCTGCATGCGTCAACAAGAGATGGGAGAAGAGCGCCCCAGGTGATGGCTGTTTTTCATATTTGGTTTGCCCAGAGAATGTACATTTTGGTTTCACATATGGAAATCAGCCCTTTGCAAATAATTACAGATAGGAATTTCCAGATGACCCTGTCTAGCTTAGTCTTGTCTTAATGGAATAACCATATTTCTGTTTAGGAGGGGGTTAATTCAGCTGCCTTTCCAAGGCACCATAAAAAAATTCTCAAAGCCTAGATTCCAAAAAATACTACTACTGATGAGAATTAGGGCACTGATGTTTTCTAAATGATGTGTGTTGGTTTGTTTTGAGCTTGGCATAAATCACGTTTGCCTTAGCTTGCTTTTGAAAAGCAATATATAACTTTTTGTCTTGGTTCAAAACTCATCTGACTCTTGACACTTCTTCCAAGTTTCTGTTTTTGTTTTTACTGTGCTATAGCATAATTCTCAGGGTAGGTAGTTTTGTGAGGTCCGTCACCCAGCTTGTTTTGTGGAAGGTCCTCGGCCTCATTCAGGCTGCACAAGTGCTCATGGTTTCTTGGCTGTTTGAGGAGCTCTTGATGCTTCTGGGAACCTAGATGATTTTTGAGCCCAGCTCTTAGGAGCCCAGCCTAACAGGGCTTCAGTCTCCATCCACTATCAAAGAATGTTCAAGAATTGTGGCACGAAGTGGCAGGAAAAAAAGAAAACTGCCCAGGATTTACATCTGTATGTATGCTAAGGATTTAGAAACCATGTCGATAAAATTACAGCTAATCTTTTGAGGATGATTTCCCTCAACTACAGCTTTCCATCAAGAGCCACTTCTTCCAGAAATTGATCAGCAAAGAAAGATCAAAAGAAAGCCCAGATTCAAGAGAGACCTCTTTAAAATTTCCCAGCAAAGTAGATTCTCTTACTGGTGAGCATATGCAAGTGGTATAGCACAGTGGTTCTCAAACCTTCTGGTTGGTGGGACCCCTGTATACTCGTAAAGTACTGAGGATACTGAAGAGTTTTAGTTTATGTAGATCTTCTTTTTTTTCCGTCACTACACCAAGTCTTGTAATGCTATAGTTTCTTAAAGGTTATTTGCAGTGTGGAATCTGAAATTGTATCAGTAAATTTTTGTGCTCTGGTATATTAAAATCCATTGCTCTGTCTTGCACTTTAAGCAGATCATTTACGCATGCATGATTTTGTAACATCATGCCTTGGTCACCTAGAAAATACTGGTTCCCTGACCTATGAAGAATTTCCAAATTCGTTATACATTTCATTATACAATTTTTTTGAAATTACATTTGTTCATATCATCACCAATCTCATCAGAAAAGTCTAAATATTGGGAAACTGTTGAGCTCATGGTAGTAGATACAAATTTTCCAGTGAAAACTAATTGAAAGCTAGAATTTTGTCATTGGTTACAAATACTGTCAGTTGATTTTTCTTGAGGTTACAAGATCAGTTGGTTAATTTTTGAGAAAATGTCTGCAGATACCCAGGTCTATATAACCATAGTTATCTATCAGTTATTCTTCCAAGTAAAGATGGTGTTCTTCGAACAAAGTGGTTAGTTCAGCTCGCAACTCAGACAGTTGCTCGAGTGCTTCTCCTGGAAACAAATACTGTACTTCAACACATGATAATAAAAGGATATATATTTAAAGGTTGCAATTTAATAAAATTTTACTTTCATCAAGAACTTTCTTAAGTGAAACTGGCTTAGTTATTTATTTGTTAGACTCTGAGCACCCGATGATGAGAAATACAATGATGAATCGTACAGTTTGGGACAACTACTTTGTTGTTGGCTTTTTTTTTTTTTTTTTTTTTTTTGAGACGGAGTCTTACTCTGTCATCGTGAGACTTGGCTCAGTGGTGCAGTCTTGGCTAACTGCAACCTCTGCCCCCGGGGTCGAAGCGATTGTCCTGGCTCAGCCTCCCGAGTAGCGGGGATTACAGGCACCCACCACCATGCCTGGCTAATTTTTGTATTTTCAGTAGAGACTGGGTTTCACCATGTTGGCCAGGCTCGTCTTGATCTCCTGACCTAAGGTGATCCACCCTCCTTGGCCTCCCAGAGTGCTCGGGTTATAGGCGTGAACCACAGCGGGCCGCCACTTTGATTGATGCTAATGTGCCAGGAGATTTACCCATCATTGACTTTACACCATCAATGCAAATCTCAACGCAGTGAAGAAAACACTAATAATATCATCGCAATATTATAAAAAGTTTTTTGACTTTACAGACTCCAGAACCTTCACTTTCGGCTCTAGCAATTTATCCTAAAGAAATGTACCCCAGGCCAGGTGCGGTACATTTCTAGATGCCTGTAATCCTAGCACTTTGGGAGGCCAAGTGGGCAGATTACCTGATGTCAGGGGTTCGAGACTAGACTGGCCAACATGGCGAAACCCCGTCTCTACTAAAAATATAAAAATTAGCCGGACATGATGGCACATCCCTGTAATCCCAGCTGCTCGGGAGGCTGAGCCAAGACAATCGCTTGAACCCAGGAGGCAGAGGTTGTGATGAGCCAAGATTGTGCCACTGTACTCCAGCCCGGGCAACAAGAGTGAGACTCTGTCTAATAAAAAAAAAGTACCCCCAAATTTAGGTGCAAGAATGTACATTGATGAATTATTGTTTTTGGTAGTAAAAAAATTTGATATATCTGAGAATAAATGTTTATTAAATACATTATGCTATATCATTGGAAAAGCATATTATGTGAGCAATTGAAACAACATGAGAATAAAGACGAAAATGTGAGAAAAATGTTAAGGGGGAAGAAAGAGGAATCAAATTAGTATATAAGGAATGATTCAATTATGTGATAAAGATACTGTGTACATATAGACATGTGTAAATAAATAATTGGAAAAATAAATACAGGAATGTTAATAGTGATCATCTTGAGTGGTAGGAATATGGGTGTTTTAGTTTGTGTCTTTATATTTCTGTTGTCTAAGTGTTATACAGTAAGTATATGTTACTTTTTGGCAGAGGGTTGTTGGTTGCATTTTGAAAATTTATTTTTAAATTTATATTCAGTAAAATTCACTCTGGTTTACAGTTCTGTGAGTGTTGACAAATGCATAGAATCATATAACTACTACCGCAGTCAAGACACAGAACAGGGTCATACTTTCTGGCATGATCTTCCATCTGGGACCCACCATACTGAATATGCTGCCAATCCCACAGATGCACAGAATGAAACTTAGTAAGGTATGTGTTTCTTTGCTTGGCAAGGAGTAGGTAGGTACATGATCTGTGAATATAAAATGAAATTTGAAGGACAGTTCCCCCAAAGAATGTTGGAAGAAAGTTCTAACATTTCCATTGGAGCTCATCACAAGAAAATTTCAGCTCTGAGAATTTGGGAAAGAAAACTAAGTCATATCTTTAATTCATTGCTTCCTTTCAATGGGTCGTGAAGACAGAGAACTTCAATGCCATGATCAGTGGTTCAACAGTCAAGTAGCCATCCCTAGGTATACTAGGGGTAGGGGGCAGTGTTCCATGTATAGCAAAACCTGTGCATACTGAAGTCCCACAACTGACCCTGTGGAACCCTCAGATAGGAAAAACTAGCACTCCATACATGTGGGTTTCACATTTTGCAATTATTACCAATTTGATTTGGTTGAAACCAATCCATGTATAAGTTGACCCACATAGTTCAAACCTGTGTTCTTCAAGGATCACCTGTATATTTACTATTCTTGCTTTCTAGAAATTAAACCTAGTTATTATGATAACTTTCCTGTATTCAAATGTGCATCCATTTTAACCTACCCAAGTCTATAGCTGAGTTTGTTCTTTTACAAATTCGAGCATGTATATAGATAGGTTCAGGCACTCACCAATACAATCAAGATATAAAACAGTTCCTACCAAAACCCTAAAAACTCCCTCCTGCTATTCCTTTATAATCACACCCTCCATCCAACTCCTAACTCTGTCAGCTATGATCTGTTCTCATCTCTAGAAATTTATCTTTTTGAGAATGTCATATAAATAGACTCATACAGCCTTTGAGACTATCTTCTTTCCCTCAGTTCATTCCTTTTATTGATGACTGTATTCCATCATAAGGATCTGTCATTTTGTTTGATGAAGTTACTCATTGAAGGATGTTTGGGTTGTTTCCAGTTTGGGGGAGTTATGAATTCAGATGCTATAAACATTCGTGTGCAGGTTTTTGTCAGCGCATAAGTTTTCATTGCTCTAGGATAAATATCCAGGGGTAGGGTTGCTGGCTCATATGCTAAGTATGTTTCACCATTTGAGACATTGTTACACTGTTTTTCAGAATGGCGGTATTATTTTTCATTCCCATCAGCAGCGTATGAGAGTTCCATTTACTGGGCATGCTCACTGGCACTTGGAATTGTTGGCATTTTTTATTTTAGCCATTTTAATATGTATGGAATGGTAGCTCATCATGATACTACTTTTCATTTCCCTAATGACTAATGATGTTGAACATCTTTTCATGTACTTATTTGTCATCCTTATATCCACTTTGGTGGAGTGTCCCAAGTTTTTCCCCATTTAAAAAAAATTGCATTGTTTGATTTTTTTACGGTTAAGTTTTGAAAGTTCTTAATATACCCTAGATGCAGATCCTTTGTTGAACATGCGATTTGCAAATATTTTGTCCCAGTCTGTAGCTTCTCTTTTCATTCTCTTGGTAGTGTCTTTCACAGAGAAAAAGTTCTAATTTTTATCAAGTCCAATATATCAGTATTTTTCTTTTATTGATTGTTCTTTTGATCTCATGACTAAGAACTACAATTTTATGTCTACGTCTATGATTCATTTTGAATAAATTTTTATAAAGTGTGAAGTTTAGGGCAAAGTTCAGTTTTTTCTTTGGTCTATGTGTGTCCAGTTGTTCCAACACCATTTGCTGAAAAGACTATCCTTCTTCCACTGAATTGCTTTTGCACCTGTGTTGAAAACCATTTGAGCATATTTGTGTGGTTCTGTTTCTGGACTTTTTGTTCCCTTTCATTGATCTCTCTGTTTATCCTTTGCCAATACCACACATCCTGATTACTGTAGCTTTATACTAAGTCTTGTATAGTGCGATTCTTCCATTTTCTTTTTTTCGAAAAATGTCTTAATTATTCTAGTTTGTTTGCTTTTCCATATAAATTTTAGAGTCAGCCTGTCTTTATCAACAAAATTTTTATTGGAATTGTGTTAAATCTGTATCACTTGGAGAAGAATTGACATCTTTATTATGTCAAGTCTTCCAATGTATGAATGCTTTATGTCTCATTTGTTTGGATCT
This sequence comes from Cheracebus regulus, assembly GCA_963574635.1. Lineage (NCBI taxonomy): Eukaryota > Metazoa > Chordata > Mammalia > Primates > Pitheciidae > Cheracebus > Cheracebus regulus. The sequence goes on along the minus strand of CAUYQU010009613.1, from coordinate 59,780 downwards.
TCTTTGTTTTCTTCAATTAACATTTTATAGTTTTCAGCTTACAGGTCCTGTACATGTTTTGCTAGATTTATATACCTAAGGAGTACATTTTGGCAGGGGCTTTAGTTTTGTTTTAAATTTTGCTTTCCAGTTGTATTCTTTAGTATATAGAAATGCATTTACATAATTTTTTGTTCTTTATTTCTGTAGTTCAGAAAATCACAGGCAATCATTTGGTTCTAAAAGAACCAAATGAGGATCCGTGAAATGTTAAGAATATTCTACATAAATGGATTGTTAATATGTAGCCCTTAAAATTTATTTTGTAAACCTGTATTGATTGGCTCAAATATTTGGCCACATCATACTGCCAAGTTTTAAAAATACTGGCTTTTGTATTGTAATTTTACTTTTGTAAAATTCGTAGATTTACATAAATATCTGTATGTGTATATGTGCATAGAGAGAGTTGTAAAAGGATGTTTAACGTATGGCAAAAATCATACTGGACTGCTGAAAGTTGTAGGTGATTTTTGTATTTCCCATATTGATTTTCTCTATTTGAATATTTCACAATAGGCATGTATTGTTTTTAACAAAAATAAGCTGCTTAAGAAAGAAAACATAAAATAGTGAATATTATTATTGTCCTTACCAGTGAGTAAGGATAATAAATACTCAAGTCCTATTTGGGAGTTAAGTACTTGCATTGTAGAAATCTTGATATTGCCCCAGCAATTTTAAGATATTAAAGTTTTATATGGAAAACCAAAGGAACATGTTAAGACAGACAGAGCATTCTAAGAATGCCACATTTGGAATTTTTCTGCCCTCTAGCATTTCTTTTTTATGATATACTTGTGTCTTTACTAGGCAGAGATGGAAGGTCTCAGTCTTGCCTATACATTAGCATCACCTGGGCAAGTTTTCCAAAAGAGTATCTGATGACTTAGCCCACCCTGCAACATTAGGATTTCTGGGGTTGGGGCCAGAGCATCAGTATTTTTTTAAAGTTCTCCATGTTATTACTAAACCCTTAAAAAATACATGTTAATGAGTTCTAATGTACCACTGAGTAGTTAACATGTGATTTCCTTGTGTTATATATGAGAATATGAAAGTAAAAGGTATGTATACTTTCACGCCTGTATGAAGTTAACCATGTACTTACATATAAGAAAGGGAATTAAATTTCTAAAACCAAAAATGAGTTCTCATGTGACCAAAAATAATTTTTGAAAGCAAAAATATCTATTGCATCTTCGTATTGATACATTTTTATATAAATACCATTCTTCTTAAGTCTTCAGGTTTATTGCTGACTCTTGACAAATAGCAGATAATTAGCATTGTTGAACCTTGTCTCTTCTCTGTTGTGGATATGATTAAACCTAGGTGAGGAGTATTTTGTGTAGAAATGTCATCTTTCCTGTATCTCCTCTAGGAGACCCCCTCAATAATGATTTCATGACATCACCTGATCCAGTATGCCGAGGAATTAAGTTCTTTCCAAGCTTTTAAAGTAGTTTTGCGACCTGCAGTTCTGTTACCCTCTCAACCTTGACTGTGACTCACCGTAGTCTCTTTTGGACTAGCTTTAGCTTCCCATCTATAGGAAGTGCCTAGTTTTTTGCACAGCCTAGCACTCCATAATCAGGGCCTGAAAGTCAAAATGGGGCAATCCCTAGGCTGCATTTCTCAACATTCCTGTAGGAATCAAGTAACAGAAATGGGATTCTGCAGCTGCTTCAGCATATAGGAACTTGAGTGAAAATTTAGGACTGTCCATTTTTTGGAATGTTTTGGCCTTCTTCACAGTTCCCGTGGTAACTCTGAAAATTTTTCAAACTGGTTTTACTTAACTACCTATCTGCACAAGCATGTCAGTACTGAAGTAGGCTGTCTGGATCCTCCTCTTTAAACACCATTGTTTCCTGCTCTCACACACCAGAAGTACTTAATTTGCCTTCAAAAGGTGATTTTAAAAGGAGAGGATTCCATTATGTTAATATACATTATATTACACAGTACATTGCAGTTTTCAAAGCATTTTTTATACTGTACCATGTTTGTCCCTCACAATATTCCTGTGAGGTATTCAGAGCAATACCCTCCAGTATTTCCCAGCCCAGGATGACTAAAGCCTGCAGGTTGTACACATTGGATGTCGTGTTACTGTATTATCTTCTGTTTACATTGCCTTTTCCTCCATTCCCACTGCTTTAATTCATTTCCTGGTCATCTCATGCTTAGCTTGCTAATCCATCTCCCTTTTCTCTATATCAGTCCATTCCCTACATCATTTTCAGGATTATTTTTCCAAAACAGGATTAATAATGTCATCTTCCAACTTAAAAACCTTCTGTGGTTGCTCAAATCTTTCAGATTAAAATTCAGATTTTGGAGCACTGTATTAGCCCCAAGCCACCCTTTCTATCTTTTCCACCCTCAGTATCCTTTGCAGACCATCTGCCCACCACACTGGAGAGCTTGGCGTTCCTCAAAGATCCCATATGCTTGGCTATCTCCACACCTTCACTTCTGCCATCTCCTCTGCCTAGTACCATAGTCTACCACTCATGACATCCCACTTTGTGAAATTCTTCTGCCTTCAGTGGTACAGTCTCTGGAAAGCCTTCTTCACTCAGCTCTCCAGACAAAACGTCTTACTGTCTTCTGCATGCTCCCATAACCATTTGTACACACCTCTGTGGTAGCAGTTACTGCCAAGTTGATTGGCTCTTTTTCCCACAGGCCTTGAGCTCCTTGTGAATACAAGCTGCGCTGTGTTGTGTTGTATTTAGTTTCATGTCGTCTGAGCAAAGCATAGTGCCAGGGACATGGCTGACACAGGCCTTGCTTATTTGAGCAAGGGAGTGATTTTTGGAATCTTCAGAGAAGCTGCGGGTATAGTATTTGTGTTTGATGGAGTAGCGAATTCTTATTTTTTATTGTTAATGACTCCACAGTCAGTGGATGGCATTTTCTAGAATGTCATCTTTAATCTCTTTTGCTGTCTAAACTTCATTCACCTTAGGAATCTCTAAGAAGTTAAACTTAGTCTTGAATCATACACATACACATATTTTGCAGGTTTTCACCTGCAAAATTATTGTGCAGGTGAAATTATTTTCTGCATTTCTAGCTTGTTCTTGAACCACAGGTGTGGTATTGATCTTTTCTTTTACTTAATAGCACCCTTTCTGGCCCCAAGACCATGACCAGAAAACTGGCTTCTTAGCACCAAGGCTGGTTTTCAAATTCTTGTTGGTTTAGGTTCTCTTAAAACTAGCCCGTTATATCTTTTTCCTATTAACGCCAGAATTAAATACCCAGAATACAGTTTTGAGAAGCCCTTAGCACCATGTGTATATGCATGTGTATTTGTCTGGTTTTACATGCTCTTTTCCTAGCCCTAGCATGCACAAGGGCTCTCTTGCACAAGAGTGATAGAGCCTAGTTGACTTTTACCTCCTGTTAGAGAGCTATTACGTTTATTGGTCATGTGGTCAGTGGACTTCCTGTTCCATACTTGACTGGTGGTTATGGAGCACCTAATGGTCTGACAGGAGAAGATAGTTCAGCAGAGAAGGGCTCATTAATAGAATTGTATGGCCTTGATTTCAGGGAACCTCTCTCCTCTGTCTACCATCAGAATGGCTATTTCCCATTTTTGGAAGATAACTTGAGTATGTGGTACAGAATTAAATATTTTTGGACAATAGTAATGCAGTATTTCTGTTCTGGGGTTGCTAGTAGAAGCAACTCTGTAGGAATAAGCTAAAGCAAAGGAGTGGAAATGAGTTTAGATGGCTTTTCTTTTTAAACAGAGCATCACTGGCAGTTGATAGAACAGATGTGCTTTTGTGTTACTTTTTTCTCTTTAACAGGTAGGGTGAAATGTAATTTGCAACACTTGGAACCTTGTAAAAAAACAACCAACCAAACAGATAACATACCAAAAAGAAATCATCTAAGTCATACACTGGATAAAGTTTTCTCTGAGCAGCCCCTGACTTCTTGGACAGCAGTCCTTCCCCTTTCAGAATCCTAACACCCTCTCCCACCACCACCCTGTCAGTGTTTTTGTTGAGGCCAAGAGTCAGACACCTAGCTTTTGTGTTTGGCTTTAAAATCAGAGTTGTTTTATCATGTTAAACTGTCAGGACCATCCCTTCTTGATGTAAAGCCCCTGAAACATCTATTACAATGCCATAGACTCAGCAAATACTCAATTGTTGTATTTTTTTGTTTTGTCTTTTTTTGAGACAGGGTTTCCACTCCTCTTGCCCAGACTGGAGTGCAATGGTGTGATCTCAGCTCACTGTAACCTCCACCTCCCAGGTCCAAGCAGTTTTCCCACCTTAGCCCCTCAGGTGGTTGGGACTAACAGGCAGGCACCACCATACCTAGCTACTTTTTGTATTTTTGTAGAGATGGGGTTCGCAAGCTGTCTTGAACTCCTGGGCTCAAGCGATCTGCCCGCCTCAGCGTCCCAAAGTGCTGGGATTATAGACGTGAGCCACTACTCCCAGCCAACACTCAGTTTTATGTGAAGTCACACTCTCTAGAAGGATCTGAATTCCATTTTTGTATTTATAAGAATGTAGATTGTAGGAGCAACTCATTTTCTAAACTAATGCTTTACCTGGTTCCCTGGTAATCTTTTGTGTGATTTCAGGCCATCATCACAGAAATTAATGTCTGATATCCATCATGATGTTTGTCTTATGGGAAGAAAAGATGGGCTGTTCAGAAGAAACAAATTAGGTTTTGGTAATACTAATACTAAGTGAATCAGTTGTATATTTCAGAAATTTAGGGAATCTTTTTATTTGTTGAATTTGTAAGTAAGGCCCGCATGATGTCTAACCATTACCTATCCAAACAATTTACTTTAAACCAAATTTTGAACTGCATAAATGGTAACATAATGTTTATGAAAATGGGTTCTAAGCAATTCTTACTTCTTTTTCAGTTGTGGTGCTAAATGTCTATACTAAAGATTATATAAATTTATATTTGCATCTTTATATATATTTCTTTAAAAATTTGTTTTATGATCTAAGATTTAAAAATTTGATAATGCTGGCTATATGCACATACTTTTTAAAGTCAGGAATCGTTTCTTTTCTTCTAAAGTAGACAATCAAAATAAGCAGTTTGAAGAGATGGATTTAAGACAGCAAAATTGTTGTATCTTCAGCTGTGTAAAAGAAATACTGTACCTTGGACCATAAAACGTATATTAGCGATGGTTCGGTTAGTGACTGCAAAAGCAAAATAAATACCATAGTATAAAATACAGTTTCACATGACAGCATGTTTGACTAGTACTAAACATCTGAATTTAGGGAGCAGTTAATACTAAAATGTGTTCTGCTCCTTTGCATAAAAATACATTAATGTGAAATCTTACAGTGCCTTTGTTTCTCACTGATTAATATTAGGAGAGATCTGGTCAGGTCTTGTTGATCATTTGTTTTCTAGGAACATAAGGAAAAAGTATCTTTCACAAACCTTTCCAAAAATAGTTACCTTATTTCTCCTCCTCAAGCCTTCTAGTGACTTAGCAGAATAAGGCTGCATCGTTTATTTTGGATGTAGAAGGTTGATCAGGCCATCGCTTTTTATTATAAAATGGCAGTGTAATGAGTTAAATGATAAAATTACATGCACAGGGAGACTTTCTTCCCTCTGTTAGAGTTAATCTTTAAACAGTCTCTATGCGTTCAGAAAAAAAGATACTGTTGAAGACCCCAGATTGCAAAAGCAGTGCCACTTCTTCTGAGAGCTTTGGGGCAATCCTCTGATGTGTAATTGCTTTTACATCAGTCACAAGAGAGAGACAAGAATGCGCTTTCCTTGAACTTAACAGTTTGGGCAATTTTCTATAATCCAGTAAATACAAATTGTAGCTTGATTATTCATCTACGTCTGTCAAGCAAATTTTAATGGATGAATGAATGAGTCAAATCTATGCATGGAAATATACAAATGTGCAAAATATGGGTCTAATTACCAGGCTGCTGAATTTACACAAGGTCAGGTAAACAAGGCACCAGTGTAATGATTATTAATTGTTAATAATGCCTTTGGGAAAACATTCACATTTTCCTTCTGAATACCTAACAGTTTGCCTTTCGAATCATTTTGAACTCTGAAGATTTTAGCTGGTCTAAAAAAAAAACCATTTTTGCCCTACTTTTATCCTTTCTCTATAATTGCTTACTAATTTTTTTAGAATAAAGGTAAAATGTAATACATTTTTCAGGACTCTGTTGGAAATCACAGTTTAATATGATGGCAAAAGAATTAAGGGAGTAGCATACTCACAGAGCAGAATGAAATAGCTGCTATCTTTTGTCTTCATTGAAGGGAAGAGTATGCCCCCACCCCCCCACATCTTCCACCCTCTTTTCAAACCTAATCGACATTCTACAACACAAAACCAAGGTGGTAATAAGGGAAAGGAAATCAAAGCAGGCTTTTTTCCCCTCTATTTACCATAGTAAGTCAACATTTGACTCTGTCTTGATATTCTATAAAATGAATGTTGGAAAAAGAATAATATCAATGAGTAGTTTCCCATCAAAATGCCCAAGGGCCGAAATAATTGAGGGAGTACTTGCTAAGGTTTTTCTTAGTTCAGTAACTCTTGATCACTCTGCAGTTGTGTAGCTGTGCTATCATTAAGGGCTCTCCATGTCTGGAAGGACACCCCCCTCTCCCAGCTTTAATCCAAAAGTCATAAATTGTAGAACTAACATGTCGTCTACGGGTCACCCAGGCGAAAACACTGCATCTTGAGAAATCCATCTTTCTGCCACTGTGCTTTGAAAATCTTTTGAATATTTTGCATTAATGGTGCTTCTGCAATCTCTTGCTGGGCTCTCTTCTCATCTTCACAAGCTCCGTATTCAGAGGTTTTTCCTCATAGTTAATATAAACATCCTTCTCTCTGTTCTAGGCCTCACTTCTTGCTACATACCTATGTTCAGGGTTACATGAGTATACCCACCTTTATGGTTTTCCCCCCGTGTATTTGTAAGTAGCACTCATAGCTCCCTTTCATTTTTGTTTTTCTGGAACTGTTTGTTTGTTTGTTTGTTTAGCTATTTATTTTTGAGATGGAGTCTTGCTCTGTCACCTGCCCAGGCGTGATCTTGGCTCACCACAACCTCCACCTCCTGGGTTGAAGCAATTCTCCTGCCTTAGCCTCCTGGGCAGCTGGGATTACAGGCGCCCACCACTATGCCTGGCTAACTTTTATATTTTTAGTAGGAATGGGGTTTTGCCATATTGGCCAGGCTGGTCTTGAACTCCTGATCTCAGGTGATCCACCTGCCTCAGCCTCCCAAAGTGCTAGAATTACAGGCGTGAGCTACTGCTCCTGGCTGGAAATCTTTATTTTTAATCATGATTGCTCTTTGTGGGTTAGATTATAGTGTATGTAAGCCAAATGAATTTGAGCAAATTTTTAACCTTAACTCTGTAGTTAGCATCCTGTCCTATTTTGTATACCACTCTAGAATATAACGTACACTTTATACATACTTGTGAGTGCTATAGTGGTTGAATTAAATTTATGTAGCATTATAGCCAAATTATTCTGGCATTTGAGACGTTATAAATCCAACCTTCCCTCTCCACAGACTCTGTCATCCAGCAACACTGTCAAACTATCATTCTTCTAGACGGACCTCCTTGTTTTCTCACAACTGCTGGGATTGTCCTCAACCACTTGCCATTTTTATCTGTTTCAATTCTCCTTCACCTTTAAGACCCAAACACATCTCATTTCTAGGAAGCCTTTCGTGGACATCACAGCTATGGAATTTTTTTTTCCCTCTGAATCCCTAAAGAACTTCAAAAGTATAACTTTTCTCTCCCCGTTTTCTTTAATATAGTCTCTTATAGTTATGTTCTTTCATTTGTCAAATCATTTTGTTCCCTATAAGGTTGTAGATTTCTGGAGAACGGGAGAAAGAAGAAAGACTAATATTTTTTTTGCTGCCAAACACTTTGCTAAATATTTTTTACGTACATACATACATTTTTAAAAGGTATTTAATTATTGTAGCAACCCTGTGAAGTGGGTGGTATTTTTTCCATTTTTATAGATAAGGAAGCTGAATCTTATAGTAAAAAACACAACCAATGTTAGAACGGTAATACATTGTAGAGCTGAGATTTAAGTTTGGGCCTCTCTGATTCAAAGTCTGTATGCTCTTTTCAGAAAGCCTCCTCTATAAAAGAGTGACAATTTGCTTTCTAATCTGTCAGTTTACTAGAAAGTTCAAAGAACTGAATAGGTGTTCAGTAAATGATTAAATTTATGACATACAAATCTGAATTGCTTTGACTTCATTTCTTTTACTTATCAGCTAATGGTAATATGAATCAGCAATTAAATAGCCAAAGCCTTAGTAAGGGCCCCCTGTATTCTCACCGAAGGCTAGTACATGAGAAGTTGACAGTTGTACTGCAACATTAAGGCTGTTTACTTGAGACAAGGTTTTTTTTTAACTTGTTTGTCTGTTTTTACGCTTTTCTCTTGTTGATTCCAACATTCATTGATATTGTTAAATGTCACTCTTCTCACTTAGTATTTGCATTTCATTTTGCGATAGTAAATCTCATTGTATAATATAATAGTAGCATGAATAATTTATGCCTCTGTCAAGGAACTATTAAAACACAGAGATTTTTAAATATGCATATTCTAAACTTCATATAAAAACTAAGGAATGGAGTTTTTAATTTCCTTTCTGAGTGTTTATTCCAGGCGTAAACGTGGGCACTTACTAAAAAGCTATGGTCTTACTGACTTCAATTTAGGACTGAGTGCTGAGTTGTAATTATGTCTATAGGTAAGGAAAAATTGGCATTTTATCTTTAATAGAAAATCAGCTGTTGTACTTTTTGGGGGCTGTTTACTTTTTCTATTTAAAACAGGAATTTTTATGAGGTATATTTATTCTCAAATTATTAATGATTATAAGGATTAAAAAGGATGAGTGCCAACCTAAGAATGAAAAGAATTTTTATATGAGCACATGCATTGTGACTGAGCTTTGGGGTGACAAAAATATGATGTTTTAGGTATCTGGGGTTTCTTCTTATCAACTTTCATGCATATTGATAAGTTCAGCCTATTTTGTAAACAGTTACTAATGCCATAATGCATTTTCCCATATTTTCCATCTGAATTTTTTACTATTATTGATTGAAGATTCAATTGAGAAATGTATTTAGAACCCTGCTTTCCGTGGTAATCACAGAAGTCAGTGGGAAGACAAGAAAATTGTATTGAAAGAAATTGTGTGCGTGTGTGTTTTGTGTTTCAGCATAGATTATCTCTGCCAAAATAATAGCTGTCATTTTGTTCTTGTTATATTAGTGGCCTGTAGCTTACCCACTACTCCTTTTGCCTTAGTTTTGCTTCTGACCACTGGCTATTACCATCAGCAAGAAGAACTTTTTAACTGAATGTCCCAATTTGAATGATTCTTGTCCTAATATTATTATAATCTTGATCCATTTCAAGTTAGAGATCACTAAATTGTGACCTCTTACCTCAACTCAACAACCCTCTAACATTCAAAGACTTTGAAACTTCACTTCTGTTTAGAATTTCATATCATGCCCATCATGGGGGGGAAAGATGGAAAATGTATACGCTGAGCCTATAGGACTTCCTGCAGTGCTTATTAATCCTTTATGGATCATTTGAAATGTTTCTAGTTTATTTAAGCTTTGCTGCTTGTATCAGATTGTTCCTACGAAAAAAGAAAAAGTGATCATGCTTTGAATTTTTAAAAATGATCTCACTTTCAAGCAAAAGCACTTTTATGCTCCATTAAAGTTGAATTTGCCAAACTCTTACATCGCATTAACACAAGCTTTACTGGATAGATAAACGTGTTGTTCAAAGACCGACTTGAACTTTACCAAACTGCATATTAAGATTTTTATCTTTATTCTTCTTATTTCTTGAATTATTTTAAAATAAACTAGTAAAATGGACTAGATAGGCCTAAAAGTACTACTTTAATGACAAAATAATTTCTTCATTTGATGTAAAAAATTAGTATAGATTGTAAGCTAATTGTTAAATGAAGGCAAAATTAACAAAAATATTTTGATCAGTTACTTTTGCATTTTTTCATACTTGTTTTATGTAGTATCAATATCACAACAAAACTTGAGTTTTTAGATTTGCATAAGTGATTTTTTGTTTTGACGGTTATAATTTTTACTCGTCTATCATGCATCTTTGAAAATTCAGTATTTTCTTGAAATGTTTAGTAGGTCAGCCAATAAATTGGCTTTTTAAAAATCCTTCTCAATTTAGTGGGTTTTTTCAATATGTGTAGGACATCTTCTGTTTTCTACGAATGATAGTGTTATACTCTTGGTTTTTATTTATGTTGTGAAGCTTTTAGCTTGGAAATAATCTTGGAATGTGTATCTTTTCAACCTAGAGTTACTTAGAAAGTTCTGTTCTCCTTTGTACTATGTTTTCTGGCTCCCTAACACAATTATAAGGACTTGGTCTTTCCTTTTTAGTTTCCTTAGCCTTGAGGTTTTAATTTAATGTGTTTGTTCTTGAGAAAGAATGTAAGCTAGTTCTCTACTTGGAATGTCTTTGTATTTTCAAATACATGAAAGCTTTACGAAGTATGAGGTTTTGTTTTATCAAAAATAACACACTTGCTTTCTTTTAAAGCGTTAATTTACATCAACATTTATAGTGAACTTGAAAAAATATTTTAACGGTAATGAAAATATAATTTAATATCAAGCTAAATCTTTTTCAGCCCTCTTAGATTCCCCATTTTTAGCTGTTGAGTCACTGGGGTTCCTAATAAGAAAGAAAAATGCATTTTTAGGAAATTACGTTTTTAAGGCAAACAATAAATTGTACACACAGAGAGAAAGGAAAGAACTTTTTATCTGCCTTGTATAGGGAGAAATCCAAACAATTATATGAAATACTTAGCAGGTTATTTTAATGTTCTAGCTTTTGCATTTCTGAGAGAGTGATAAAACTTGATTAACACTGACTTCTAGTGTAAAAGTCTGCCCTGTATTTATTTTTCACTATTTCACTTTATTCTTTTCTCCTAGTGTTCCCATGACCTTTAAGAAATGTACAGTTTGCATCTCAAACTGCAACTGCATCGAGTAACACAAAGTTGAATTATGAACATAATGACAGTTCTCTGTGGTGTTTCCAGTTCATGCTTACTTTTAGTTTGCTGAATTCATAAGTGAAGTGTTTTTTAATGTTGCCCATGTTAGGGAAAAGGTTAAATAATGCTCAGCTTCTCTTCATGAGCAAACGGGAAGAGTCATTTTGGTTGTTTGGTAGAAAATTGTTTTCCCATATTTTCATTCTTTGGCCAGCATAAATGGTGTGCTGGATTGTTTTGGAGCTTTCAGCCAATACTTACATACTTCTAAAATATTTCATAAACTGCTCAGGTAGCGAGAGTATTCTTGTATCACCGTGCAGTGGCACTAAAAATCATCCTGGGATAAGAAACATGAAGCATAACATTACTTCCAAAAGTCATATACTTTGAGAAGCCTTGAGCAGAGGCAAGAGAGTAACAGTATCTATGAATTCTCTGAAAACTCTTATTTCCAGTAGGAAGCCTGGTTACCAACCAAAAAGTAGGTGATGAGAATTTATTTTTAACTTCAAGCATAATCTTTCTAAAAGTGTAATTTTATTTGAGGTTTGCCTCTCATTAACCAACAAACCATATCTTTTTGTTACATATTTCATATTTGATTAATGCAATCATCGAGTTTGCTGTGAAGGAACGTAGAGCAGATGCACTGTTTTCCATTTTTCCAAGTAATATGGGTCACATCATAACCTGTAAGTAATCCATCACTAAGCAATGGCTCCATAGCATTCAGATAAAAATGTTTTAAACATCCCTGAAAGGAGAAAAGCCCACTAATACTGCACTGTATATTGCCTGGAGAGAAGATATGAGTGCTTGTATGTGGGAATTACTCTTTGTTTTTTTGAGGCAGGTCTCTCTCTGTTGCCCAGGCTGGAGTGCAGTGGTGTGAACATGACTCACTGCAGCCTTGACCTCCTGCTCAAGCAAACCTCCCAACTCCACCTCTCAAGTAGCTGGGACTGCAGGTATGCGCCACCATGCCCAGCTTATTTTTAAATTTTTCATAGAGACAGGTCTTACCATGTTGCCCAGGCTGGTCTCGAACTCCTGAGCTCAAGTGATCCTGCTGCCTTGACCTCATAAAGTCCTGGGATTACACGCATGAGCCACTGTGCCTGGTCAGGAATTACTCTTGATCACAAAAGTCTTTTTTGGAAGTTTGGGACATTGGTCTTGCATGATACAGTGTCATCCCATAAAAGAGGTAGGGTAGGTGTGCTTACAATATCCACGGGAACATACCCAAAGGCTCATGGGGTGAAGGGCTTGCCCAAGGCACAGGGCTCCTGAAGCAGTGAGGTGAGAAGAGATCTTTGAGTCGGCTCCTGCCCTTCCATTTTGCCACAGGGCTTTATCTACCTCCTGCAAGAAAGGCACAGTGAGGGAAGGTTCGGAAGGGTTTTTGGACTCTCACAGGCAGCCTAGCCTGAGGGAGGCTGGAGTGTTCTGCCATCTGAATTAGTCTCAATATCAGAGAGTTTAATTCCATCAGTGTAAAATTAAAAGAATATTTCTTCATCTTCAGCAATGTATCAGATACTATCCTAGACTATAGAGGCTCAAAGTTGAATGATAGGATCCCAGAGTTCTTGGGGGCTGAGGTGGTGGCCTTCTATCTCCCTTTTCTTTTACCTCTTTCCTTCTTTCTGCTATCCACAAACTTTTTGTCCTCTTACATAATAGCATGTTTGGTTCTCTTCCTGCACTTAAAGTCATGCCTACTTTTATGCACTCCAGGTGTCCCAATTAAAAAGAGCCATTCCCCCAAGTAATGCTGTTGAAACTGTTTTAATATAGATCCAGCATGTTGCTTGACCTTAGCATTCATTTTAATTATTTGAAGAAAGTGATTCATACAAATATGTGTAAAGTACAGCCCTTTTGAAGATTTTTCACTTTAAGAGTCACTTTACATATTATTTTAATAGTGATATTCCCTGTATGGGCAGCCAGGATATAAACTGGGCCAGATGAAGGATGTATCCTCTCTGCTTAGGGAATCAGTTTGGCAGACATGTGAGTAGCTATATTCCCACGCCAGATAACTTTACCCACATAGTTTTATGATCATCAATGTTTTAGTGATACCATAAATGTAGCAATAGAGTGGAGAGTCTTCATTTCATACTGGTATGTAAAATGCCTCAGGTATTTGACCATCTTGAAGCACAGTGCTTTTGTATGCTCAGTAACTGTGTGTCAAGTTTGTGGCCAGTTAGCGCAGTATCTCAGTCCTTCACTCATCCCCAAAGAATTCATAAAATCTGTCCTGTAATGAGTGGCTTTCTTTTCTCAACAGTAGTTTGAAGTCCAGCATGTGAAAATGTAAATCTCTCTGCTGGCTTCTAATGTACAAGGCCTCCTGAGAGTGTTCCCAGGGAAGAAGAGTTGATTAGGTAGAGACTTCTCTGTTCTTAGTAAATTAATGACCTACTCCAGGCCCATTTTCTTTCCTGGAGGAACACTCAGCGACAGTGCTTATGCAGCAAAGTCAAATTCTTTAGTTTTATTATATAAAACATCAAATGAGGAGCCAAAGAGAATCTGTTCCTAACAGCATCTCCTAAGCCCTAGAATATAATCAGAAGTAAGGCAATGGACTAGCAAATGGACAGGCATTCTTAAAATCATCTTAATGTTGATGGGAGGAATGTTAGGCTTGCCACAGATGAGTGGGACTTGAAAGTAGATTCAGAGGCTTGTTAGAAGATTCAGAGCAAGGACAAAAGAGCTCTGGAGCTGAATCTAAAGAATTTTTCTTTGAACCTATTTCAATAACACATGAAAACATCTCTTAAGATGGAAGGTCTTTTCCTTATGGTTCTTGCAATTTAGAAATTGTAGGCCCTGGGAATGTGTATTAAAATCCTTAGCAACCAAAGTGTTCAGAAGGGAAATAAGGTGTTTTGGGCTTTGAGAGGGGTAACATAATGGGCAAATGTCAGGATTAGCAACATACATAAGCATATATATATATATATTTAAAACCTTTAATCTGTCATTGTAGCACTCTGCCTCAGCCTGGCTTCTATGTGTTTCACAACTTGATAGAATATGCCATTTAGTCTCATGATGTATATTTATTAAACCTTATTTGTATAAATACATGCCCACTTATCACTGTCACACCATAGAGGACCTGCTGAAACACAGATCGCTGGGTGCCACCCCTAGAGTGTCTGATTCTAGTTCTGGGGTGAGACCAGAGAATGTGCATCTCTAACAAATTCCTAGATGATGCTGGATGTTGCTGATCCCAAGCCCACATTTTGAGAGCCAGTGCTCTAGACATTCACTGACATATACTACTCAACCAGGAGCACTCAAATGAAAACAGTAGTAACACTAAATCCTAACTTAATGTTGGAGTAATGAGATTAAGTTAACAGGAAATACTTTCAGTGCTGGGAACATATATATTTTGCTAACCTCAGTTATGGATAAGTCATGAAGGCTTATGGGGAACCTCATGTTGTTGTTTTTTTAAATTATGTTGTAGAATTAGAGAACTCTCACACTTGAACAGGACTTACAGTCATCTGTCCTGATGCAACATCCTCCTTTATGAAAGAAGAGACTGAAGGCCCCAAAATTGAGCTCTGGTGCATTTCAGGTTTTGGTTTCTGGAGGCAGAGCCAGGAGAAATGATTGAATACTATAGTTTAATTTAAATAAGACTTATGTTGGGGAAGAGATCTTTTAAGAAGGCTAATTTCCCAAATATGAAAGGAGCTATTTTAATATTTAGTCAAACATTTAAAGTCCTTAAGCTAAATTTTCAGTTCCAAATTTGATTTTAGGCACTCTGAGACAAAGGTCTATACGGAATCTGTAATGATTCTAATAAAATTACTTTTTTCAGTTGCAGAGATTCCTGTGTGGCTTAGTTCTTAGGTCCATGGCCCTAGATTCTTGGGAAATCTGCTAGAGGTAGTCCGGTAGAAATGTTGATAAATATCACATTTTGAAAAGATTAACCATTGTCATTAGACCAAAAAAAGGAATATATAGAAATTGGAAGAAGGGAGAAATTATTATTTACAGATCATTCTGAACATGGAAAATCCAATGAAATCAACCAAGAAGATATCACAGACAAAAAGAATTTTAATAAGGTTACTAGTTATAAAATTAATACTAAAAATCAGCTTTCGGCTATATACACACAACAACCAGTTAGAAAATATAAATAACTAAATCTCATTTACAATACAGGCTAAAAAGATGAAACACCTAGGAATAAACTTGAAATGTGCTGGATATATATGAACTCTGAAGGACTTAAGACTTAGGTAAATGGAAAAGCATTTTCCATGTATTCTTGGCTAGGACCACTCAACATTTTAGGATTGTCAGTTCCCCTAAGTTTATCCATAAATTTAAAGCTTCCTCAAGTTTTAAAAGAAAATCACAGGAAAATTCTAACAAAGAAAATGACCCACCAGTCATACTGGCAACTGGGGTATTTAAAATATTTTGGTGCAAAACTATTTGGTGATTTCAAAGGAGCAACTATAGAAAGCCCATAAATAGACCCAAAGTTGCATTTTATTTTTTAAAGGTGGGTGGTTTACGTCAGTAGGTAATAATCATCTGGAAGAAAATACAATTGATTTCTTCCTTGTTCCTTACACTGAAGCAACTTTGAGAAGGATCAAAAATTTAAACTTAGAAAATGGAACTATAAAACTAATATTGTTACTAATTGTGGAATTGAGAAAACTTTTTAATAATCGATTTTATTTTTTAGACCAGTTTTAGGTTCACAGCAAAATTTCAGAGTAAGGTGCAGCGATTTCCCATATACTCCCTGCCCCACACATATATAGACTCTCTCATTATCAACATCCCCTGCCATAGTACGTTTGTTATAATTGATGAACCTGTATTAACACATCATCACCCAGAGTCCATAGTTTATGTTGAGGTTCACTCTTGGTGCTGTGCATTTTATAAGTTTGGACAAATGTTTCTAACATGCCTCCACCATCACAGTATCCTACAGAGTGCTTTCACTGCCCTAAAAATCCTCTGTGCTCCACTTATTTGGGAAGACTTTTACATAATACATAGCATAGGAAAGGGTGTAGGGAATGGAGCACTCTCATACACTCTTGGTGGGCATGAAAAATGGTACACCTTTTGAACAGCAAGTTGGCAACATCCATCAAGATTGTAAATGAACATACCGTTCTACTTTGCAATTCTAATTTGGGTATCTCTCCTTACAGTTGTATAGTCCTTACAGATATTATCAAAGGTACTATACAAGGATATTTCTTGCAGCATTATAATAGTAATAGTAAGAGACTGAAAGCCTGTTGTTGATCAGAAGAGCATTCATTAGATTATTACAGTTATAATAGAATTTTTTGTAACCGTTAAGAACACTGCAGATCTATATGTATTAGTAGTCCATAATTTCCTCTACTTTTCAGTGAAAGCAGCATTTAGAACAGTGTATATGATAAACTTCAGTGTGTTTTTTTTTAAAATGAGAGATAATTATTCATAATATGATAATAAATTTTAATTGACCTGGCCAGGTGTTGTGGCTCACACCTGTAATCCCAGCACTTTGTGAGGCTGAGGCAGGAGGAACACTTGGGCAACATAGTGAGACCCTGACTCTATTAATAATATTTAAAATTTTTTAAAATTTTAATTAACCCAATATATCGAAAATGGTATTTTATTCTGTAATGAGTGTTAAAAATACCACTATTTTATAGTCTTCTTTTTTGAACTAAGTCTTTGAAATCTCCTGTATATTTTACACTTACAGCCCATCTCAATTTGGAATAGCCATATTTTAAGTGCTCAAGAGCCACATACAGCTACTGGCTCATTTATTAAATAGCATAGATGTGGTATGTAAAGAGCACTGGACTAGAAGTTCAGTCTACATGCTGTGTGACAGTATGCAAAAAATTTACATTCTTCTGGGCCTCATATTCCTCACATACAACGTGAAGGATTAGATGAGATCTAAAGTCTCTTCCAGCTTTAAAGCTTAGGGTTTAAATATCTCATTTCATATTACTTGACAAAGTTAAAGGTGTAATTCTGATTGCTTTCCATAGACACTGTTTTCACCAGCACTCCTAAAATTCTGTGATTCTAATTAAAGCACATTTCATATTTTAAGAACTCTATTGTTGTTGCCAGATTGAGGTTCTTTGTTTATTAGTTTGTTTAAAGGAAGAATGTTATTAAGCTATGTACATGATGTAAACCATTCAGTTCTTCTAATAGAATTAAGTCAGATTTGAGACTTTGATAATTCTAATGCTGCATAGAAAACTTGGAAGAGCAAGAGTGAACCACCTAAATAATATGTAAAGAAGGAGTAAACTTGGGAAGAGAGAAAGTTGAGAGATAATTTAAGTACAATTCCGTTTATGAAGTTCATTGTTCAGAAAGTAATAACCGGTAGTTTCTCTTTGAACAAGAGAGAGAATGAGAATAATACAGAACAGTGGTTCTCAACCTTAGCTGCACATTAGAATCACTTGGGGGAACTTTTTAAAATCCCATTGCTCATTCCGTATCCCAGACTGGTGTTCTCAAAGTGAGATCCCAAACTAGCAGCAGCAGTATCACCTGGGAACTTGTTAGAGATGCAGATTCTCAGGCCCCACCCAGGACTTACTGAATCTGACACTCTTGGGGTGGTGCTGTGTTGTAATGCTGCCCTGGTGAGTCCAGTGTGCTGCCAGAGTTAAGAATTCCGGAGCAAGAAGTACTTGGAACAGGGTTAACGGATGGGTTTTATATTGGGTGCCAGCTTCCATTCTATAGTGGCCTTGAGGAACAAAGTTGGAAATGGAACTGCAGTATACCTGCTAGGTGTTTGCCATTCCTGATTTAGTGATGTGGGTTATTAACATTATAGAAGGTTGGATGTTGCAGTCACTCATAGGTGAGCCTTTCTAAATAAATATACGTCAAGAGGCATCTCAGCCAATTGGCAAAGGAAAAAGGCTAAAAGGCGGGGGAAACAGGAGAAAAGAAAAAAGTCACATTGGAACAGAAGCCACAAAAGAAGGGGGGAGGAATACAGAATGTAAAATGTTATAAGTGAGAAATTCCAGGTAGATTATAAAATATTTATATATAAGGGTTTCTTAAAGAAGTTCAAGTGTGATGGGGATTTTAGGCCCACTTCAAGATCTGTCATCAATTCTGTCTGATCAAAAAGTACTAAAGGCTTGCTCTACCCTTTGTAATTTGGCATTAAGGCATATATTTCCTCTTAATATTTAGACTTTTGATAGGAATGCACTAATACAGGTACGGTAAATTTGGAGTGAACTAAGCCAGAAAATAAAATATTTTCAAAGTGTAAAGAGCTTATCACTGACTGAGAAGGAGTTAATGTGTCATATATCCTTTTGATTTCTACTCCTCAAGAGAAATCACAGTATCTATAATTTCAGAGGCATATTCAGAAGAATGTTATATTGTGATTTCTCTATGCTGAATCTTAGAGAACTGTCAGGAAGTCTTCAGCTCTGACAAAATAAGAATGGACCCATTATGGTATCAGGTCCATTTGATTTTTCAAAAGTTAGGGGAAATATGCAGATCGTTTCAGAGACTCTCTTTTTGCTCTTGTTGTAAGACAGATGAAGGGAAGCAGGCTGGGCTGTGTTCAGAATGCATCTGGAGCTGCTTCTCTCTCGAGATCTCGGCAATGTAACTTCTGCAAGCCCTTTCTGTGTGTATTTTTCTTTTCTCATCCTGAAATATTACATTTTGCATGAGAAAGTCAGCTTTGATAATTTCCAAAAGCTAGATATTATAACAGAATTTGTGCCTCTTAGAAAAATACTGCTCCTTTCCTATAAAACAGAACCTCCCTTTTATACCTGAGTAAAAAATTCTGATATAACTTTTCTAATCGTCATTTATATTGAAAAGATTGTATTATTTTTGAGGTTGTGTTTACTAAAATATGATGTTGATTTTTATATTAATTTCTGAATACTCAGTTTATATTTTTAGATTGTTTTGTGTATTGGGATCTCTGAGTATAAAGTGGTTTTCAGCACATTGGTGATATTGTTTAACATCTTCCTCAAATAGCAAGCACATGCATTTCAACAGCTTTTGGGACAGTACTACAGTTAATAATTTCTTTACAAGACAGATGTATGCTTTTTTATTGTTATCATTATTTTCTCATCTTATGTTCTGGCATTTAAATTATGAAACTTTATCTCAGCATGTAGACTTACCTTGTGTTGCCAAGAGGAAAGAAGTGGCTTTTCTGCAAAGCCAAATACTTTTTACTTTATTGTCTGCTACGAAACAGCTGCTGATACCAGGAAAATGCCGTCTCATCATTGGGCCTGGGGTGTCCAAAAGAGGCAGGAAAAGAAAATGACTGTAGCTCCCTGTCTGCCCTGGCACTCTCCTCCTTTCTCTCATTTTCATTGCTGTGAAGAGCAGGAGAACAATATTCTGCAATTAAGGATTCCATTAAGTTGAAGAAAAGAGCAAATGGGGGATGTTTGTTCTCTAAGCTGAAAAAATTTGTCTGGGGTGGGGCAGATAGTGGTAGTGGTATGGAGAGAGGTGGGTGGAGAGACCAAGTCAGGACTGTTTGTTGAATATACTGTTAAGGACTGTTACCATCCTAATTAATCAAGTTAGAAATTACAGCTGTAGTCGGTTTCCCCCCAATTCTTGTTATCAATTTTCTTCTCTTTTGAGACAAAGCAAATATAAATTTTGTGTTCATTTGTCATTCGTTCTTTGACTTCAGCATCTCTGAAAATAACAATGTAGCACAAAAGCCCAGTATTTACCTAGTTGTAATGTGGGTTGCCATGGTGTTTTGCAAATTATTGCAATTATGTTCACCATGCGAGTCGCCCTTGGTAACTGGCGAAAAAACTGATAATCCTGTTTTGAACAAAAGGTCAAATTGCTGAATAGAAAGTCTTGATTAACTAAAAGATGTACAAAGTGGAATTATTTCCTACCATTCAGAAATAGTTCTTGATCGGGTTTGGGGGAGGGGGTGAGTAAGTACATCTGATTACTGAAGTACAAAGCATTGAAAGGATGTTGTCTTGAGCCTTTCATGTAGTCTTAATGGTGGCTTTTTTGTCAAATTTACCCATTTGCGGCATTGAAAGAGGCAGCTGCATTTAAGCTGGAGAGACGGTGCTTTTTCAAGAGTTCAGTGCATGGAAAGTTCTCAGCAGTATCTGCAGTTTACTAGTAGCCCCTGGTCTATTAAAACTGATGTGCCGCATTTGAGCCCATTGCTCTCAGTACTTGTGAACCCCTCTGGCTGATGATCTAATAAAGTGCTCTTACTGGACAATCTCTGATCAGCTACTTAAAAAGGAGGCTGGAGGAGGGGACCAGAGGGAGAAGTCTTGGTGCAGGCCAGAAGAGAGAAGACAAGAGTGGCTAAACTGAAAGGTTTGTCACCATGATGATTTGTGCTAAGGCATTTGCCACAGGGTTTTGGTTTTGTGCCCCAGATCTCGTGAATTGTGATCATACGTTTTTTTTCTGAAGAGAAATTTTAGTTTTAAGTTAAATAAGAGATTAGAAGTATCTTTGTCAAATGTTAAAATCTACCTTGCATTTGTTTCTTAAATTATGGGCATTCAGAAAATATATAATCCTACATTCATGTAAAACCAAAAGTTTCCCCTGTTGCGGCCAAAGGTTAGATGGATTTCATCTCTTCTGAATCTGGCAGAACATCTGCAGGGAGTGAATTTTGTAGGGAGGGAGTTCTTTTTTTTTTTTTTAATGACCACCTGAAAAATCAATTCTCAAAACTTTTGAGAGTGTGTGAAAGTGGCATGAAAGCAAAGCAAACCTTAACAAGTTTGTGAGTTTACATTCTACATCACCTAGCAACCTCCTGGCTCAGCCAGATCTCTTGTCTACCCTTAGTTCTGTTTACAGACTATTCAAACGGCCCTTTGAAACCATGAAAGATATTCAGTTTCATTAGTACCATTCTCAAGGAGAAAATAATTAAAGTTAAATGAACAAACATTGCCTGGTGATAGTTTGAACTCCATTCTGATTTTAAGATGTCCTTTGAGGCAGTAGTAGCTGTAGTTCAGTTTTAACGTTTGTCGTTCGCTACCCAAAGGCGTATCACATGAAACCATACCAATAAATACTAGTCTCTGAGCAAACAAACAATAAAAATCACTTTTAGCTAGATTTGAGCAAAGAAAAACTCTTCTGGTAAGAAGGTTTTAGGCGTGCATGCTATCCTGATTGAATTTTGTTTTATTTGATTCTTACTCCAGGACATCTGAGTTGATCTGTGTGCACACTGAATAAAGGCAGGGGAGAGGGCGTGGGGAACAAGGCACCTCTCTTTAAAACTGATTTATTACCTACCTTCAGAGACTCACCATCATAAAGAAAGATATTCATCTTCCGTAAAAGACGGGGTGCATTTTAGTGAATGGCTTAATTTAATAAATGATACTAATACTACTAATATATACCCTGCCACTTCCTCATTAAAAATTGCTTATGTGGTTAAAATGATCTATTTTTGAAATTTTAGATTTAGTAAAAAAATAATTATTTTTAATAACATGATTTTTTTTCATGTTCCTTTTTTCCCTCCATAGGCACATTCCCTGAAAATTCATCTTGGCAGCAAGCATACACATGATATAGCTCAGACTATTTTTCAGCTATGTTACTGATTTGATTATATTGAAAGGTCTTGGCAAAACTGTCTCTTCTCTCGTTAATAAGCTTTCTGATTATAAGAACAATATAAACTTGTAGAAAATTTTGTAAATACAGAAATAAAAGAAGAAACCACAGAGATTACTAGTGATTACATTGTAGAGTATTTCCTTCCAGTCTTTTTTTTTTTTCTCTGCATATAATGATGAAACCAAACCTTGAGTTCAGTTTTGAAGTTTGTTCATTATCGTGTGTACATAGCTAAGGTGGTGGGCTTTTTCAGGAGTGAAGACTCAAGAGGCAGGAATGGTGATGGAAGTAATGAACAACTTTTCTTAGAAGTTTCATCACTAAAATATTAATATAATCACCAGAGTAACCATTTTACTATCTCATTGCATTTGATTCTTTCCTCCTTTCCCTTGTTGAAATGACTGTATGACTTACCTGACACATCCATTTATTACCATTCATGTTAGAAAGTCAGATGTTCATTGCAGTTGGAGTATTATATCCCCAAGTCACTTGTAGCTTCACGTCGGGGGAAAATAGTATTTTATGAAAAGATTTGTAATATAATAGAGATTAATGGAAAGTGGAAAGGAAAATGCTTTCAGTTTCTCATATAAAATGAAAGCAGGGTGGCTAGAAAATCTTGTATTCTTGTTATTTGTATTTTGTTAGATCTCTAACATCCACAGTACATGACTGGGTTGCATGAGCTCTTTGTGTTTTGTTGACAGTTGACAGACAAAGCAAAATTATTCCTGAAGCAAGGTACTGTGTACTTAGTTGTGACCTATTATAGCCTAAGAACGCAGCTTGCTTTTAGTTGGATGAATAGGGAGAGTATTTTACAGAATAGGCTTGAATATACTAAGAGAGGTTTTTAGTTGCCCATACAGAAAGATACGTGTCCTCCATTGAACTTTTTTCCCCAAAATGTAATTTTCCATATAAAGTCTTTTGAGTATATTTTCCCTGGTTGCTTGCATGGAGACAGTTTTAACGGTTCTGGTATTGTCCTGTAGGGGTAAAATGCAATTGCTGGTAATTGTTGGTTTTCTGTGCTCACAGTATAACAGGAGAAGATGGCTTGCATGGGGGCTCCTTAATGTACCTCAGGTACATCTTCTGATGCTCAAGCTCTGATTGCAAATTAAAATAGCAAGGCTATGATATTGGATTTGATGTGAGGCAAAGCAGACCAAGTTGCTAATTTATCATGTAATATACAATTGCTGAGGTTGGAATTTGTCCACTTGTAGTGCTATTCTGTGTGTTTAAATGAGGACCACTGTTTGCATCCAACCTATCATAACAGTTCGAGAGTGCTCCATTATCCTTTCAGCAAACTGATGGCAGAGTCTGGTCCTTGTACAAATGATAAGATCAATAAGTTTCAAATAACTTGGATGAAATGACATGTGACTTTTCATTTAAAGAGATGTCTTACTTAAAAAATCAATTTTAATAATATTTAAAATTCTTACATTGACCGATAAGGCACTTTCTACTTCTGTTTTGTTTGATAATTTTGTTCAAAATATTTTTGTATTAACTTTGGTGAATAGTTATTTTATGTATTTATTTTTCCTGATTTACTCTTTCATCTCTTATCCGAGCACCTCTCTGGGACTTAATAATCACTCTTTGACATGCCAGCATGCTGCAGTGTAAAAGATTTAACTTTAAAAGCAAAATTATATTCCTGTTAAAACTTCCCCTGGAGATCTTAGGGAAATTTTCTCCCAGTTTTGGGTGCAAATGTGGGTCAGAAAGCAATTTGTTTTTTGATATTTCTGGAAATTCCAAATCACAACATGTCATTCTTCAAAAGCAGCTGTGGGCCCATACTGTGCACTATCTATAAGAAGGCCCATTTTTTTTGCCGCTGGGGATAATTCTGTGGCAGAAAAATGTGCCTGCAAGGGAACCCCGGAACATTTATAAATGGTTTAGGGTGGAAAGAGAGTCTGATGTTCTGAAAGAGCATCTAGTTTTGGGAGAAGGGTGGTTAATGACCATTATTGAAAACTAGTAATAATCTGATGAACTCTAAAAGAGCACGCATGCTGGCAGACTCCGTCCTGTGACCCTGTCACTGCACTCCTGGTGAGCCATTACAATTTAAACTAAATCGTACGTCACTGCAGAATTGTGTTGTCTCTTGAAAATCTGTGAATCCTGAAATAAAGCAAAGCCAGCCTCCTCTTCCCCCACTGCCTGTTTTGCCATCTGTATCTTCACTATATTTCAGTTTGATGGGGAAAAAATAGGAAAATTTCACTTATATTGACTACATAGTTGTAATATTTTGCAATCAAATTGAGAAGCAGCACCACCTAATCTTACCATTTATCCATTACTTTAGTTCTCTGTTTTGTAATAATATCAGATGGAAGCTGACCAGGCTCTTTCCTAGTTAAAATGGTGCATTTTTAATAGTGCATTGTCAGCTGTAGCTTAGCAATAATGTTCCCCAGTACCAGAGACAGGATAATAACAATATTTAACATTTACTTAACATTTTTGTGAGTTTTCTTATTTGATCCTCTGAACAACCCTAATAGAGTAAATACTATTACCTCCTGTTTTATAAATGAGGAAACTGAGGCTCAGAAAGAGGTTCAGCAAGTTGCACAAAATTATCTGTTAGGAAATGGGAGGAAAGAAACTCTATTCGAGTGCGGTTTTTCATAACTTCAATTCTGTATTCTTCACTGAATGTGAACCTTTGTGGTAGAGACTGGGGAGGACACTACTAGCTCCAAAACAGATTATTCCCCAGGGGACTGACTATCCAGTTAGGTGGACAAAACAAGATGGTAAAATAAGATAGTTAAGGGACAGCGCACCACAGTGTACGCTCAGTGTTAGGTAGAATAGAGGAGAAATCCCTGTGGATCGGGAAAATTTCTCAAAAGACGAATGGAACTGATGATCAAGGAATGAACTTTTTAGGCAGAGGTTCTCCAGCCTTTGTAACAATGAGGAGGTGAAAACAGGCAAAATGTGGTGAGTAGAGTATGAAAACCAATCTGATTGGGCAATGAGTTTGTGTAAGAGAATGATGAGAAAGGGCAGGGGAGCGGGATGAGGTTGTAAGGATTTGAAAGCCAGGCCAATGAATTTGTTCTTATAATTGTCTATGGAAGATATATGATTGGGAGATGGGAGTGGAGAGCCCTTTGCATTGGATGTGAGAGAGAACTGAGTCAGGGAAACCAGGGAGGAGGCTATTGCAATAGAATGATCTGAGGTCTGGCTTTGGTGAAGTTGATGGTGATGGGACTATAAAGGAAAAACGAGTGGACAAACTTGGTGACTGATTGGGATTGAGAGGAGACGGGCCCACTATGTATTTGACTCGAGCATGCAAACTACTGTGCATTGTTATCTTCCTTATTTTTTATGAACTTGTTCCTCTGAATTTTTATCTTATTGCTTCCATTCATTTATTCAGAGGACTTAAAAATATAATTTCAAGTTTTTAGATTTAGGGGGTACATATGTATGTTTGTTATGTGGGTATATTGTATGACACTGAGGTTTTGGGTACAAATAATCCTGTCACCCAGGTAGTGGGTATAGTACCCAACAGGTAGTTTTTCAGCTCTTGCTTCCCTGCCCCCTTTAATAGCTCCAGAATCTGTTCCCATCTTTATGTTCATGTTTAGCTCTCACTTACAAGTAAGAACATGTGGTATTTGGTTTTTTGTTCCTGCATTAATTTGCTTAGAATGATGGCCTCTAGCTGCATCCATGTTGCTGCAAAGGACATGATTTCATTCTTTTTTATGGCTGCATACTATTCCATGGTGTGTGTGTGTGTGTGTGTGTGTGTGTGTGTGTGTGTGTGTGTGTGTACACATATACATTTTCTTTATCCAGTCCACTGTTGAGCACCTAGGTTGCTTCCCTGTCTTTTCTATCATGAATAGTGCTGCAGTGAACATATGAGTGCATGTGTCTTTTTCGTAGAACAGTTTATCTTCCGTTGGGTATATACTCAGTAATGCAATTCCTGGGTTGAATGGTAACTCTTTTTTAAGTTCTTTGAGAAATCTCCAAACTGCTTACCACAGTGGCTGAACTAATTTACATTCCCACCAACAGTGTAAAAGCGTTCCCATTTCTCTGCAGCCTTGCCAGCATCTGTTATTTTTTGTCTTTTTAATAATAGCCATTCTGACTAGTGTGAGATGGTATCCTATTGTGGTTTTGATTTGCATCTCTCTGATGATTAGTGATATTGAGCATTTCTTCATACGCTTGCTGGCTGCTTAGATGTCTTTTGAGAAGTATCTGTTCATGTCCTTTGCCCACTTTTTAATGGGGTTATTTGGTTTTCACTTGATGAGTTAAGTTCTTTATAGATTCTGGATATTAGACCTTTGTCAGATGCATAGTTTGCAAATATTTTCTCCCATTCTGTGAGTTGTCTGTTTATTCTGTTGATAGTTTCTTCAAAAGATATTTTTGAGGGCCTCCTGTGCTCCACAATTTCAGATCTAGATGATTTCTGTGTGTATAGCCTTCTAAAAATACAAAATGTACACAAACGAATAACAGTTTGTGTTTAAGGTGCAACTACTAAGAACGCCTCAGTTACAAGTGGAAATTGATTTCTTTTTAACATGTGCAGACAGAAGCCATTTTAGTTGAGGCCTCAGAAATATAATTTAGCAATCAGAACCAATCAGCATTTGACACAATTTCATACACAATGATTTTAAGGAATTAGTGATGCTGAGATTAAAGCAACAAGTGATAGAGCTTGGCATATTTTGGTAAAGGTTTGTTTTGCTATTGGACAGGCTGACTTTACCTCTTTTGAACTTTCTGTTTATAAATGTGGTTAAGCCAGGCAACTGAAAATTTATTGGCCTTATTTCTATTGGTTATTATAATTTGCATGTGGCATTACATAATAAAATCACATATTTGGATAGCAGACATCCTTAAAGTGATTCTAGAGGTTTTTATTAAAATCCAAACCTTTTTATAAGTTGGGCTTCCAAGAAACTACACTTTTATTTAAAAATGTCCTCTTCCATTAACTTGTCAATATAGTCCTGGGCTATACAGGCTATATGTTATTTCTGAAAATGAGAATTGAAAGTAAGTTCTGTCTTTGTGAGTGATAAATCAAAGTGAACTTATATTAGTATTTTCATTTGCTTTGTTTTTATCACCCTTAAGAGACAAAATTCAGTATGAGATCTTATAAGATTTGTGTCATCATGAAATATTTTCAAAAATACCTGGTATATTATTTTTATTACAAAAATTTTTTTTGAGACAGGATCTCGATCTGTCACCCTGGCTAGAGTGCTGTGGTGCAGTCACAGCTCACTGCAGCCTCGACTAACTGGGCTCCAGCCGTCTTCCTACTTCAGCCTCCTGAGTAGCTGTGACTGTAGGCACGTACCACCACTCAGCTAATTTTTGTATTTTTGGTAGAGACAGGGTTTTGTCATGCTGCCGCCGCTGGTCTTGAACTCCTGAACTCAAGCAATCCACCTGCCTCGGCCACCCAAAGTGCTGGGATTACAGGCATGAGTCACCACGCCCAGCCTATATTTATTTTTTAACAGCACAAATGTTCCTTGAAGGTTAGATTTAGCTAGCTGGTTAGCATTTGTTGGGGGAACAAAGGGTTAATCCAAATGTACTTTACAAAATTGAATTGAAGCAAAGCATATATTTAATATGATTAGGGCCTATTTCCTACATAGAAGAGTTTTGTTTAAAATACACCATGACCAAAAGCTTAATTATCAAAATGAAACAAGAAGCATAAAGAGTTACAGGCTTCTAATATTTTTTTCAGCCCCAGTTCCCTTCACACAGTTATCAGCATGTTTAATTTCCATGCATAATAGCACTAGTTATTGTTGTCATTTGTAAAGGGAGATTAACAGATAGTAAGTACAAACAAACCCAAATAAGCACTGAATAGAGAGGTGACAAAGGAAAAAAGACCTCTTTAATGTTAATTATAACTGGTAGGAAGTCTAGACAAATTATATTATCTGTTTTCTATATGATTTGAAAGGACATTTAGTTAGTACCTCTGTCAGAGCTAGAGTTAGGTGTTTGCTTTAAAAACAGGTGAGATGATAACTTAGCATCTCCCTGGCTGGCAGCTCCCCTAGTGAGTTGTGAAGTTGTAAATTGACAGAATCAAGTTTCAAAAACATCTGAAAAGAACTCTGTGGTTTTTGAACATTGTATTTTTAAAATTTAAAAATAATTTTAATATCCAGGTTATATTTTGGAACTGAGTAATTTGTCTCAAAACATGGTAGTTGTTACAAATCTGCTTAATTTTTTTAGTTTTTTTAGAATCAGATGAATTGCAGCTATGACTGGCAGTGTTAACTAACTACATGTTCCAAAGCCTATAAAGCCTCAGATATCAAATATAAAGTAACAAACCCAAATGAATGATAAAGGAGTGGTCCAGTCCTATACGGTTCGTTTCTTTTATTAACATACCTGAATGCGTACTTCAAGAAACAGCTAGTCTTACTTTTAGTGTTTATAGGCTACATTTAAAATATAATACCTGTTCCTGCTGTCAGCTCCACTATTCCCCACTGTATCCCCCATGCTAGAATAGACTAAACCAAAGTATCTTGTTTCCTTTTTTTTTTTTTTTTTAAGACAGAGTCTCATTCTGTTGCCCAAGCTGGAGTGCAATGGCTCGATCTCGGCTCACTGCAACCTCTGCCTCCTGGGTTCAAGTGATTCTTCTGCCTCAGCCTCCTTAGTAGCTGGGACTACAGGCAAACGCAACCATGCCTGGCTAATGTTTTGTATTTTTAGTAGAGACAGGGTTTCACCATGTTAGCCAGGATGGTCTCCATCTCCTGATCTCGTATTTGCCCGCCTCGGCCTCCCAAAGTGCTGAGATTCTAGGCATGAGCCTCTGCACCCAGCCAGTATCTTGTTTCTTTAATTCTAAGGAGCTGATTGTGAGCTGCACTCTTGACTTAACAGCTTTTTTGAAGGAAACTAAAGTACATTATTAAGCTGTACGTGTCCATTATAAATGCATCTGAGTTTCAGAAATATTAAAATGTGAATATAAATGTCTCTTTAAATCAAGAAGATGTTGTAATACACCCTCAAAATTAAAACAAACAGCTGCCTATGACTCAGAACCACTGATTCTTTTTTCTTGTTCCTGATCTTTTACTGTGGTCGTAGTAGTTTATCTCAGACACTAATCTATCCTTTCTCTGTATCGTTAGCATTTATAGTTGGTACCACACAACTTGGTTCTCAAAGCCAAGCCGTACTAAATTGCTTTTATAGTCTTTATATGTGTGGACCTTGCTGTCCTATTTAGACTGCAATTTCCTGAAAGTGTACCTGGGTCCCTTTTGCCTATTCTTCACAATATTTAATATAATTCTGGGCGTTTATTACAAGTTTCATTAAGAACTCATTGAGACCCTCCCTCTACCTGAGAAGCTTATATTAAATTTTAAAATAGTTTAGCCTTGAATAAAGGTAGGAATAATGCTTACTGTGGGTGTATTGACTAGATGAATTTTATATTCTTTAAAGGTAGCATAATTTTTTTTTAGTCACAAAGTTCTGTAATATACTTTCCCTTTTTGTGATAGTCTTAAATGGAGCTAGAAGAACTGATTCTTGGTGCTTTCCCTTGAGTTTTGTTATAGCTACTTCCAAGAAAAGCCTATTCTGAGGAATGAGGTCAAGCAGCACAGCAGCAAGTAAGAGCATCCCTCAGCTTTGGATTAGCACCACATGGAAACATTAGTGGCAGACTAAAGTACCTGACTTAATGAAGCAACATTCATGTGTATTCTGCTCTTGTCTAGGGAGAAAACCAAGAAGTTTGGTCTAGAAACAGGGAATGGGGTTATGCATGTTACTGATTCCTTTATTAATGATATCACAGCATAGCTCTTTCTGCCCTTCATTCTTTGACATATGTTGTTCTTTCTGCTTAAGTTGTCTTTTCTGCCTTCTCTACCTACCAAACTTCTATTCATTCTTCAAGACCAGTTCAGAAGTTGCCGTGTCTCAAAATGCTCCAGGATCTACAGATAGTCAGGTCCCTACTGGGGATTCCCCAGGTGAGAACACCGTGAGGCAAGGCAGCAGCACACCTTGTTCACCTTTATACCCCAGCACCTCACCCTAACATTTGCCTTATGCCTCTGTGGCAATACATGTAGCATCAAAGCACCTTGGTGCCTTAGTGTGAACAGCTGAGCTTTGTTTGACCCCATTTGTGAAGTCTTGTCTCCTTTGTTTAACAGATAACGTTTTATAAGAAACACAATGCTGATTTAAGGTCATAGGCATAGTCTTATCACATCACTATGAGAAAATTCAAACGAGAACAGCAAGGGAGAGTAACTGAAGAAGAAAGGTGAGAAGAGGTTTCTAAAAGACGGAGAAGTGACCAATAGCTCTAGTATTTCAAACCTCTGGAAAATAGTGGTCAGTTGAAGTTGTCCTTGAAAACACTGCAGCTAGTTTTATGTCTCCAGAAAGTACATATAGGAGAATCTATTTTTGTTTATATAAAATAGTTGATTTTATTTATTAAATGTTTCTTTTATGCCAAATATAATTTTAGACACTCTAAATGTGTTGCATCATTGCAACAACCCTATACGATAAGCTGTGGTATCCATTTTACGGAGAGGAAGCAGCACAGCAATTAAGTAACTAGCCAGAAGTCAGTCAGTTATTGGGAAGGTTATACATCTATGTGGTGCGTTCTTTACTTTGGTAGTGGCCTTTACTAATGAACTAAAACATACTGGTTTACATTCTGCCTGCAGTAGAAGCTTTTGTTGGGAGGTTTTGATATATTTGAGTGGGGAAGGGTGTTTCTTTTAAAAAAAGAAATAACGTCTCATGTGTGTGTTTTTGTTTTTTTTTAAACTTGATGGGTTTCCTAACTTCTGAGTTTGGGGCATAGATCTAATTAACATGTCAGGAGAGAGAGAGAGAACTAGAGCTATGTCAGAATTTCTGAGACAAGATTAAATAAAATGAGTCTATCCTGATAAACGAAAAAAGAAAGTTTATTATTTGTATCTATGGATCGTTATTATAAGTCTGAAGACTTCCCTTCTTTCTCTCCAGGGCTGGTTGGTATGTGAGGAGCCAACCTGTCGTAATCGAACTCGGCACCTTCCCCTGCAATTCTCCCGTACTGGGCCTCTTTGTCCAGCCTGCATGAAAGCTACACTTCAACCAGAGGTAACAGTCTTATAATGCTAAAGAACCATATAGAACAGGGTAGAGGGCTGCTTGCTTTGAGAAGTAGATACTGAGTATTTGCCCTATGGAGACACCCTACCTACCATATGATTATACTACTATTTTTTTAAAAAAAAGAAATACAGATTTCAAAAAGATTTATGCTTTCTTTTTTTTACATGTCATGAGCAATACTATATTTATATTGAAAAGGGAAACTGACTAGTTATCATATGGGTTATACAGATTTCTTTGGTTGCCACTACATAATTACAAAAGAAGACATGGCCATTCCATTCTAGAAACTGCTATCATCTTTGGACTTGATCAGAATCCCATTTGTAAGAGCCAGAAAACCTCCCAATTCTGTACTGTGCATGGTTTATTTTGTGGGGTTTTTGGTCCCCTCTGCTGGATTAGTTGTTTATAAGTAGCTGTATACATCAGTATTTCTCAAGCCATTTTTCTTTGTTTTGTATTTTGTTGTTGTTGTTGTTTTCTGTGAGTCGGAGTCTCGCTCTGTTGCCAAGCTCGAGTGCAGTGGTGTGATCTCGGCTCACTGCAACCTCCACCTCCCGAGTTCAATCGATTCTTCTGCCTCAGCCTCTCTAGTAGCTGGGACTGCAGGCGTGTGCCACCACGCCTGGCTAATTTTTGTATTTTTAGTAGAGACAGGGTTTCACCATGTTGGCCAGCATGGTCTTGATTTCTTGACCTCGTGATTCACCTGCCTCAGCCTCCCAAAGTGCTGAGATTACAGGCATGAGCCACCACACCCAGCCTGTTTTGCCTTTTTGAGATGGAGTCTAGCTCTGTCACCCCGGCTGGAGTGCAGTGGCCCAATCTCGGCTTACTGTGATGTCCACTTCCCAGGTTCAGGTGATTTTCCTGTCTTGGCCTCCTAAGTAGCTGGGACTACAGGCTTACACCACCACACCTGGCTGATTTTTGTATTTTTAGTAGAGACGGGTTTCACCATGTTGGCCAAGCTTGTCTCGGACTCCTGACCTCAGGTGATCTGCCTGCCTCAGCCTCCCAAAGTGCTGGGATTACAGGCATGAGCCACCGTTCCCGGCCACTCAAGCCATTTTTCTACCGTAATATACACACTTGAGGTATAAGACATGCTGTCATTAGTGACTCCCATCTGGAAAGCATAGCATTTGGAAACACCTCTCTAGTAATTAAGACGACTTCCCTCTGCTGACCCCTTTGAGCATCTTTGACCCAAACAGCATTTTCCAAACTGTAGTGAGAAGTTTGCAGGTCTTTTGAGCAAAGAAGCTTTTGTGATCAAGTATGTCTAGCAGATGCTGGGCTAGCCAAAATTAAACAAGTTTATTGGAGATCTTCTCAGGACCTATAATATGATAATGTACAATCTGTCTCACTAGGATGGGTCCATAATGTGCTTCACTTTCCAAATTTGTCTAGCTTGAAGAATTGTAAGGTTTTTAGTGAGAAGAAGGTGAGACTTGGGAAGCTGTTGTTTATTTACTTATTTTTTAAATGCAGAGGCAGGCCTATAATCAAGTTTTGACTTCAAATTTTTCTGCTGAAAAGGGTTGATACACAGACTAGTTTTAGAAAAATATGTACATACATTTTTAGAAATGGAATCTTGCTATGTTGTCCAGGCTGGAATGCAGTGGCTATTCACAGGCACAATCATGGCTCACTGCATCCTTGAATTCCTAGGCTCCAGTAATCCTCCTGCCTCAGCCTTCTGAGTAGCTGAGACTACAGGCACTTGCCCAGCTGAAAATATTTTATTTTTAAAAAATAATGATTTTTAATTTTAGGGTAATATATCGTTTCCCAAAATTTGGCGAATAGTCAGGAATTGCAAATAGCTACCATCATTGTGTATTCAGTTGTTCTTTTGCATATCCATATGTATTTTTTACATGGTTGCCATCTCAGTGAAGATACGCTCTTGTATCACATTTATCTTTTGTTAAGCATTTTTCTGTTGCACTTCATTTTCAATACAAAAAAAAAAATTTTTTTTTTTTTTTTTGAGACAGAATCTCAACTCTGTTGCCCAGACTGGAGTGCAATGGCACAGTCTTGGCTCACTGCAACCTCCGCCTCCCAGGTTCAAGCAATTCTCCTGTCTCAGCCTCCTGAGTAGCTGGGATTGTAGGTACATGCCACCACACCCAGCTAATTTGTATTTTTAGTAGAGACAAGGTTTTCACCGTGTTGGCCAGGCTGCTCTCTTGAACTCCTGATCTGAGGTGACTCATCTGCCTTGGCTTCCCAAAGTGCTGGGATTACAGGCGTGAGTGACCACGCCTGGCCTCCAGCACCAAAAATTTTTAAACACATATTTATACCTCTCATTGGGCATTTTAGGCTACTTTTCATTATCTCTTCACTGGAAATTTTGTGATGAATGTTTTTCTACTTAAATGATTTTTTCTTTATTTGACATTTAGGATAAATTCTTATCAACAATACATACATACATTGCTTAAATACAATATGGTCATGATTTTTATTGCCAAATTGCTTTCCTAATGGGGTATCCCAACTTATACTGCGTACCAGTACTTTATGAACATACCCGTTTTACAATAGCCTTTCTAGCATTTAGGCACTATCATTTATTTTTTTAAAACCAATTTGATAAGCATAAAATGTTCCTTGCCCTTTTTTTGGTGTTCCTTTGATGATTAGCAAATTTTTTTTAAGATGTGGAACATGTTAGAATTAGCTGTCATAGTGAATTATTTTTACGTCAGTCTTGTCTCAAGACTTGCACAGCAGGTGCAGAGAGAGAACAAAAGTATATATATTTAGTGTGACTCATCAATCCGGTTGTAGGCTTTAGGAGAATCACTTGCTTCTTGAACTGATGCTGCCTTTGAGACTTTTTAAATATCTAACTCCTAACTCATCAAGTTAAGTTCAGTGAAAATTGAATTACTTCTTAGAAAATCAACCAGTTTTATGATTGCCTTCTTGGTAAGAGAAGGTAAAAGGTTAGTGTATAACCATTAGATTGTTAAGCTATTAGACTGATACATTTTGATGATGATGTTAATAGTAATTTAATATATCAGGTTATCTCTTATTATTTATTAATGTTTTTAAATTTCATAGTGACTTGTTTTCTTTTCTTCATATCCTTGTCCTTCTCAAAACTGCGGCGTTTTAGGCATGTGTTTCTCAAGGTTATCAGCTATTCTTCCCAAGGAGAAGCTTTCGTAGATTAGCTCCTCTGGTTCCAGTGCTGCTCAGGATATGACCCTGTGGAGTTACTCAGTTTCAGAGCAGGCTAGTTGGTGATACTTTTCCTTAGCCATTCCTGAACAGGGAACTTGACAGTGGGACTTAGGACACTCTTATGTACTCAATTTTGAGTTGCTAATAATGGGAGAGGAATTTTTAAATTCTATTTGTGAGGTTCCTGGGCTTTTCTAGTAGAAGAGAAAAAATGCATTTTTCCAAAATTAATTTCTAGAGAAGTTTGAAAAACAGTTGTGCAGTGGACAGAATTATTGTAATCACCAGAGGGTTTTCCAAACCTCTGGTATTTTGCAGGATTATACTTACCTGGTTCTTAAGCTCTCAGTTGCTCTGTCTCAATCATACCTTACTTTCATTTAATGTTTATTAAACACCTACATCCTAAGGCACTTTGCTAGGTGCTAGAAGCATATTAATGAACAGAACATTTCTTTATTTATAAAACTATTTTAACATTACATAGATTATATAAAATTAATATCTGTGGACAGAAATAGGCATTTATAAATGTTTGGACAGAACACTAGACATTCCTCGTACTAGACTAGTGGGATCTTTATATTTTTCAAGTTTGATGGTAAAGCACTAGCCTCTTAATGTGCCAGTCTCAGTCATCTGCACATAATAAACCTACTCTCATGTAGTCCTAGGTTGCAGTTGACTTGAATACTTTCCAGAATTGACTTGACAATAAATACTTTCATGTCTCTTCCCCTCTCCCTCTTCCTCTCCTTCCCGCCCTTCCCGCTCCCCCTCCCTCCCTCCCTCCCTCCTTCTTTCTTCCCTCCCCCTCTCCCTCCCTCCCTTTCTCTCCTCCCCCTTCCCCCTTCCCCTTCCCTTCTCTCTTTTCCTTTTTTCTTCTGGAGACAGAGTCTCACACTGTTGCCCAGGCTGGAGTGTAGTGGCATGATCTCTACTCACTGCAACCTCCACCTTCTCGGTTCAAGTGATTCTCCCGCCTCAACCTCCTGAGTGGCTGGGATTATAGGCGTCCACCACCACACCTGGCTGATTTTTTGTATTTCTAGTAGAGATGGGGTTTCACTATGTTGGCCAGGCTGTTCTTGAACTCCTGCCCTAGTGATCCACCCACCTCCGCCTCCAAAGTGCTGAGATTATATGCCTGAGCCACTCCACCAGGCCTTGTATCTCTTTATTTTAAGAATGTAGTTTTGACTTTTTAATGTAGCGAAATGTGTATGGATGTGTTTGGAATCCCTTCACAGAGGATTCTGTATTAGTAATTCACCAAAAATAAAGCTTTCTGGTTTTGTTGTTGTTGTTATTATTATTATTAATCTTTAATTGTAGAACTAGGATTTCAAACCAAGTTAAACTTTTTCTCATTAACATATTCATTCTTGATGTAGAGCTGAGAAATTGTCTGTATGTGGCTTTCTTGGTCATGGTAGAAGTAATCTGTGAAATTGCACTTTCCCTGCAGCAGGAGCAGTATAGTGGAACCCTGTATTCAATTATTTAATCAACTGAATTTCTGGAAGGTCACTTATAAGGAAAGGAGTTAAATGACTTCTAGTCCTACTTTGGGAAACCCCCTAGTATTTCTCACATTTTCCTCACTTGTAAAATTGCTAAGGTCTTGTATAACAGAACATGTATACCATATAGGACTTCTGTATTTAAAGGGAGAGGAGAAATAATGAACTTATAATCATTATATGTTACCATTTCAAAATGGCTATGGCTGAGCAAATTGTTAATTTGATGAGTAGGTTAGGGACAGTTAGAATGTTGCCAAGCTACTTGGGGCAGTTTCTTTTTTCATAAGAAAACATGAACATAATTGTGGTCTCTTAAGACAGTAAGCATGAGTCCATGTAGGAAGAGAACCTTAGAACTATGACCTAAAGTCTGAAACCTAGTCATTGGTTATTCTCCAGTAGGGAAGGGTAGTTCACCGTGAAGGGTCTTTTGGAGCTCTCCTTTGTTATTTTGACATGCTTATTTGATGCAAAGAGATTACTAAATTCTATGTACAGCTTCTCTTACCGTGAAATACGTGCTGGCAGCCTTTTTCAATGTACTTTTTTTTATTGAGGTGTAATTCACATAACATAAAATTAACTATTTTAAAGTGAACCATGCAGTAGCATTTAGTACATTCATAATGTTGTGTGGCTACCACCTCTATCTAGTTCCAAAACATTTTCATCACCCCAAAGAAAATTCCATATCCATTAAGCAGTCATTCTCCATTTCCCTCTCCTTCTAGCCCCTGTTGTCACTATGGATTTTACCTACTTTGAATATTTTCTGTAAATGAAATTATACGATATGTAACCTTTTGTGTCTGGTATCTTTCACCTTGTATAACGTTTTTGAGGTTCATCTATGTTGTAGCGTATGTTAGTACTTCATTCTTTTTTATGGCCAAATAATATTCCATTGAATAGATATGCCACAGTGTGTTTATCTGTTCATCCATTGATGGACATTTGGATTGCTTTGTCAGTATACTTTTCAAGTTTATTTTTAATGAAGTAGAAAGGTCTTACATTTGGCCTGAAATTTTTTTCTGTGGCTCACTCATTGGTCCTACTTCAGCTGAATGGTACTACACAGTCTAGCAACTGATCCCTTTTTCTGTCTCTGCCTTCAGTAAGCACTTATTCAGCACCTGTTCAATGCCAATTTTATGAGAGCCTCTTAGACATATGAAGGTAGCTATCTTCTTGAATGTTCCCCTGCTACACCCAGTATTCCTAGGCCTTCAGTTATTTCTCTAGAGCTCTGCTTTCAAAATAATGATCCTATTAAAGTCTTTGCACCTTGATAAAGTGAGAAGCCCAAAACTGCATGTGGTATTTTAGGTGCTCCCACTAGCACTAGTATGGAGCAGGAAAAAACCTGTCACTGCTACCTTTTCTAGGTAGTAAATTTCTGTCAAGTCTTTTCAGAATTGTGTTAACTTTCTTTGCATCCATATTTGCAGTGTTTTCCATTTTGAGCATTCTCTAAAATGCCTAGCAATTTTTTTTTGCATATGCAGCTGTTAAGCCATGTCTTATCATGAATTTTTTGGACTAAATGGCTTATTTAGACCTAAGTGTAAGACTTCAGAAGGTAGTATATTAACAAAGTACTACAAACCAGGTGGCTTAAAATAATAGAAATGTATTGTCTCACAGCTCTAGAGGCTAGATGTCTGAAATCCAAGTGTTGGCAGGGCCATTTTCCCGCCTAAACTTACAGGGGAATCCTTCCTTGCCTTTTCTAGCATCTGGTAATCCTTTGCTTATAGATGCATCGCTTCAATTTCTGCTTCTGTTGTCACACGGCCATCTTCTCCCCTGTGTGGCCATCCCTCTTCCTCTTTTTCTTATAAGGACACCAGTCTTATATTGGACTAAGGCCCACCCTAATTCACTGTAACTTTGTCTTAATTTGATTTCCTGCACCAATACCCTATTTTCTTTTCCTTTTTTCCTTTTCTTTCTTTCTTTCTTTTTTTTTTTTCTTTGAGATGGGATCTCACTGTATCACCCAGTCTGGAGTATAGTGGGACCATCACAGCTCACTAAAGCCTAAACCTCCTGGGCTTAAGCGATCCTCCCAAGTATCTGGAATTACAAGTGTTTGCCACCACACCTGGCTAATTTTCATATTTTTTGTAGAAATGGGGTTTTGTCATGTTGCCCTAGCTGGTCTTCAAATCCTTCAAGCGATCTGTCTGCCTCAACTTCCCAAAATGCTGGGATTACAAGCATGAGCTACTGTGCCCATCCCCTATTTTCTAATAAGGCCACATTCATAGGGACTTGGGGTTAGGACTTGAACATACCTTTTTAGGGATACAATTCAACCCATAACAGGTAGGAATTGCACTGAGCTAAAAGTAATGGAGACCAAAACTAACAGTAGCTTCAAAAGAACAGACATTTAATTCTCTTAGAAACATTAATTTCTTATCATGTGAAAGAAATCCAGGTTTGGGCTATCCAGGATTGCTCTGGTGGGTCCACAGTGTCATCAGGGCATAGGCTCTTCCTGCCCTTTTCCATCATCCTCAAGGTCAGGATGTGTTCCCAGGAGACTGCACAAGCTCCTTCAAGTCATCAAAGGGTCCAAGATGGAGACAAGGCTCAAGGATCCAAAGGATGTGCTTCCCAGCCTTGTCAGTTCTTTTTGCGGCCTTCCTAGAAGTCCCATTCAATACTCTTGCTTACATTTCATGGGCTAGAAATTAGTCATGTGGAAATAATTGCTTTTTTGTTACTAAAGGAGGAAGAGTAGACTGGGTATTGGGAACCAACCAGTACTCTATGGAACAGAGACCTTCCAATGAACCCTGTCAAATCTCCCCGTGCTGGCCTCAGTCCATCACTGTTCCATTGTGGGATTTTTGAATCCTGATTCTGCCATGTACCCAGCCATTTGGCTTCTACAGTTCTTGGAGAAGATAAAAGATCTCTTCTCCAAGAACTAGAGTTGTTCTCTCTTTTATCTTCTCCAAAGTATTGGTTAAAATGTTGAAGTGCATTTATGCACATAGCAGTGGGTAGATGCCTTCTTCTAGGTGGACATTGCTCCATTTTAATCAGTATGCTTTGTGTAGGATTCTTCTAATTTTCTTTGCTTCTAGTTTATAATTGTCTACAAGGGGAAGAGGCTGTATCTCTAATAGGCCTGTAGTCTAATGGAAGAGGTAGGGAAATACAAATTTCCCACACTCCATTGACCAAAGGGACAAAAAGGGCTTCAACAGCTTTGTGATCCCAATGCTCCCTAATCAATAAGGTAGAAAAGATAATAGAGAGGTGAAGACAGTGATGATTAGAAAAGAGCCTTGATCCTTTACTGGGGCAGTTTTGCCCCCCCAGGGAACATATTTGGTTGTCATAACTGGGGGTTGTAGCTGGAGTGGGGAGGGAGGTGCTACTGGCATCTCTTGAGTGGAGGCCAGGGATGCTGTTAAACATCTTGCAGTACACAGGACAGCCTCCAGAGCTACAGAATGATCCAGCCCCCAAAGTCAATAATGCCAAGGTTGAGACACTTTCGACTTCAGCAAGCCTTCCAACCTACAGCCCATGGGCCGCATTGGCCCAGGACGGCTTTGAATGCAGCCCAACTCAAATTTGTAAATTTTCTTAAAACATGAGTTTTTTTTCCTTTTGCGATTTTGCTTTTTTTTTTTTTTTTTTTTTAAGCTCATCAGCTATCGTTAGTGTATTTTATGTGTGGCCCAAGACAATTCTTTTTCTAATATGGCCCAGGGAAGTCAAAAAGCCAAAAGACTGGATACCTCTGGACATCGAGTGTATCTAGCACAGATGCCTTATGAGTAGAATTTGAAGGCAAATTTTTAAAAGGACACCTTTTAGAATGGAACAGATACATGTAGCAATGGCTGTGATTGGTTGGGTACAGAGAA